>JANKKI010000044.1:0-210930 GCA_025175665.1 Cinchona pubescens
TTATGCTTCGTTGTTACGTATTGCTTTAATGCGGCTGAAGGCAATTGTTATGGGTACTAAGGATAATTAACATACAATTTCTTAGAAGGCAATTGTGGGCATTTGAGGCCAGTAAATTTAATTTTGTGCCTTTGAAGGCAATTACGGGTGCTAAGGCAAGTTAATTTAATTTAATGTCTCTGAAGGCAATTGTTGGTGCTAAGGACAATTAGTTACACACAATTTCTTTTAGGCAATCGATTGGCCTTAGTGCCCACTATAGCCTTCGCCTCCGAAGGCAATTAAGGTGTACTAAGGCAAATTAATATAACTTTAAGCCTCGCTAGAAACACTAAATAAAATTAATTGGCCGTATAATACGTGCTATAGAATGTAATTGTGGCAATAAGGACAATTAATTTAATATCGTGCCTCTGGAAAGCAATAGGAATCAGGGCCAATCATTTTATTTTAATGCCTTAGTGTGCTTCGAGGCGATACGGCCAATTAATTTTATTTAGTGCCTTAGAAGGAAAAAGCGTTGAAGGTAAAACACTTATTTTAAATTCTGTCTCTTATACACAGTATTGATGCGCTTAATTAAATTTTCCGCCCAGATTTGGAAAAGCCGGTGGTACCCTGTCTCTTATACAATTCTAGATCTGTATAAGAGTTAGCAGTTACTCCCTAAGGTTTCTAAATTCAACAAATTGACCTTATTAATTTGCCTTGGTACCCGTAATTGCCTTCGGAGGCACAAAATTAAATCTGTCTCTTATACACATCTAGATGTGTATGACTAATGTGTCGTAAGCAATAGTTGCCACTAAGGCCATTGATTTAATTTAATGTCTTAGTGTGCAATTGGGGGTCGATACGATCAATTAATTTAATTTAATGCCGCTGAAGGCAATTGTTGGTGCTAAGGACAATTAGTTACATACAATTTCTTGGAAGGCAATTGTGGGCATTGAGGCCAGTAAATTTAATTTGTGCCTCTGAAGGCAATTACAGGTACTAAGGCAAGTTAATATAATAAATTAAATTTAACTAATTGTCCTTCACAGCCAATTAATTTTATTTAGTGCCCTAGAACTCCCTGTGTCTGTCTCTTACACACAGTTAAATGTGTTTATTAGACAGGAATTTCCTTAAGAGCATAAATTAAAGTTAATTGGCATTATCCGCCCAGAATTAGCACACTATGAGCAAATTAATTTAATTTTATATCTTAGTAGAAAATCAACAAAACTAAGGTCGATTAGTTGAATTTAGTGTTTCAGAAGGTAACTGTGGCAATAAGGATACTAATTTAGTTTAATGCCTCATAAGGCAGTGGGCACTACGATCAATTGATTTAATCAATGTCGTGAAGTAAATTGTTGCCACTAAGGCCATTGATTTAATTTAATGTCTTATGTGCAATTGGGGGCAAAGATCGACCAATTAATTTAATTTAATGCCTCCAAGACAATTATTATGCTAAGTCCTCCTTCTGTTACACATACACATCTAGATGGCAATTGAGGCATTAGTCATCCTTATATTAATAGTTACCTTCTAAAGCACTAATATTCAACTAATGGAAATTAATATTTCTTATACAGGCTTAAAGTTACTTTAGAGTACCGATAACAATTTCAAATGAGTGTTTAGAATGTAATTGTGGCAATAAGGACAATTAATTTAATATCGTGCTTCTAAGGCAATGAAGGCACTAAGGCCAATCGATTTATTTTAATGCCTTAGAGTGCTCTCGAGGGGCGATACGCCAATTAATTTTATTTAGTGCCTTCAAGAAAATTGTGTCATAGGACAGACAGCCCTAGAGTTTTCTAGCGAAGGAAATTGCCATTGATGCCGTTAATTTAATTTTTGCCCGATTTGGAAAAGGGTGGTACGGAAATTAATTTAATTTTACACCTTTGCAGAAAATTGTTGAAACTACGGTCAATTAGTTGAATTTAGTGCTTTAGAAGATAACTGTGGAGATAAAGTTGACTAATTTAATTTAATGCCTCATAAGGCGATTGTGGGCACTACGATCAATTGATTTAACTGAATGTGTCATAAACAATAGTTGCCACTAAGGCCAGTTGATTTAATTTAATGTCTTAATGTGCAATTGAGACCCAGATTTGGGCAATTAATGTAATTTAATGCCTCCGAAGGCAATTGTGGATGCTAAGGACAATTAGTTACACATAATTTCTTGGAAGGCAAATGTGGGCATGGAGGCCAGTAAATTTAATTTTGTTCCTCTAAAGGCTATTACGGGCCTATTGGAAATTAATATAACTTTAAGCCTCGCTATAACTTATGGAAAGACTCGATAACAATTTTTAATAATGCGTTTTTAGAATGGTAATTGTGGCAATAAGGACAATTAATTTAATCTCATGCCTCTGTCAATTAATTTTATTTTGTGCCTTAGTAGGAAATTGTGTCTGTGAAGGACAATTAGTTAAATTTAATTTCTTTGAAGAAAATTTTGAGCATTGATTCCAATTAATTAAATTTTCCGCCCAGATTTGAAAAAGCAGGTAGTACGACAAATTAATTTAATTTTATACCTTGGCCGAAAGTTGTCAAAACTACGGTCAATTAATTGAATTTAGTGTTTTAGAGGATAACTGTGGCAATAAGGATGACTAATTTAATTTAATGCCTCATAAGGCGATTGTGGGCACTACGATCAATTGATTTAATTGAATGTATCGTAAGCAATAGTTGCCACTAAGGCCAATTAATTTAATTTAATGTCTTAGTGTGCAATTGGGGGCGGTACGACCAATTAATTTAATTTAATGCCTCTGAAGGCAATTGTGGATGCTAAGGACAATCTGGCCTCAATGCCCACAGTTGAAATTAAGGGTGGTACGACAAATTAATTTAATTTTATATCTTAGTAGAAAATTGCCGAAACTAAGGCCAATTAGTTGAATTTAGTGTTTTAGAAGGTAACTGTGACATCAGTTATCAATTAGTTGAATTTAGTGTTTTAGAAGGTAACTGTGACAATAAGGATGACTAATTTAATTTAATGCCTCATAAGGCGATTGTGGGCCAGTTAATTAAATTTTATGCTCAGATTTGAAAACACGGGTGGTACGGAAAAGTAATTTAATTTTATACCTTAGTAGAAAATAATGTTAAACTACGGTCAATTAGTTGAATTTAGTGTTTTAGAATGTATCTGTGGCTATAAGGATGACTAATTTAATTTAATGCCTCATAAGGCGATTGTGGGCACTACGATCAATTGATTTAACTGAATGTGTCGTATGCAATAGTTGCCACTAAGGCCAATTGATTTAATTTAATGTTTTAGTACAGTTACCAGATGCCAATTATTGATCGTAGTGCCATAGAAGGAAATCGCCTGTGAAGGACAATTAGATTTAATTTCTTAGAAGGAAATTGCGAGCATTGATTAAAGTTAATTAAATTTATGCCCAAATTTGGAAAAGCGGGTGGTACGGTAAATTAATTTGCTTTAACACAATTTAAATTTTATACCTTAGCAGAAAATTATCGAAACTACGGTCAATTAGTTAAATTTAGTGCTTTAGAAGGTAACTGTGGCAATAAGGATGACTAATTTATTTTAATGCCTTCCAAGGCGATTGTGGGCACTACGATGAATTGATTTAACGGAATGTGTCTTAAGCAATAGTTGCCACTAAGGCCAGTTGATTTAATTTAATGTCTTAGTGTGCAATTGGGGTTGGTATGACCAATAAATTTAATTTAATAACGCTGAAGGCAATTGTTGGTGCTAAGGACAATTAGTTACATACAATTTCTTAGAAGGCAATTGTGGGCATTGAGGCCAGTAAATTTAATTTTGTGCCTCTGAAGGCAATTACGGGTACTAAGGCAAGTTAATATAACTTTACGCCTCGCTAGGAAACTTTGGGCTGTACTGATAACAATTTTAAATAATTACTTTAGAATGTAATTGTGGCAATAAGGACAATTAATTTAATATCGCGCCTTTAAGGCAATCATGGGGCACTAAGGCCAAAGATTTATTTAAATGCCTTAGTGTGAGTTCGAGGGCGATACGGCCAATTAATTTTATTTAGTGCCTTAGAAGCCCACAATCGTGTCTTGAAGGGCATTAATTAAATTTAATTTATTAGAAAGAAATTGCGAGCATAGATGACAGTTAATTAAATTTTCCGCCCAGATTTGGAAAAACTGGTGATACGGCAAATTAGTTTAATTTTGTACCTTAGTAGAAAATTGTCGAAACTAAGGTCCATTAGTTGAATTTAGTGTTTCAGTAGGTAACTGTGGCAATAAGGATGACTAATTTAATTTAATGCCTCACAAGGCGATTGTGGGCACAACGATCAATTGATTTAACTGAATGTGTCATAAACTATAATTGCCACTAAGGCCAGTTGATTTAATTTAATGTCTTAGTGTGCAATTGGGGTCTGTACGACCAATTAATTTAATTTAATACCTCTGAAGGGAATTATTGGTTGCTAAGGACAATTAGTTACATACAATTTGTTCTTAGAAGGCAATAGTGGGCATTGAGGCTAGTAAATTTAATTTTGTGCCTCTAAAGCCAATTACGGGTACTAAGGAAAATTAATATAACTTTGAGACTCGCTCGGAAACTTTAGGGAGTACTAATTTAATTTAATTTAATTAATTTAATTTATACCTTGGCAGAAAATTGTCGAAACTCCGGTCAATTAGTTAAATTTAGTATTTTAGAAGGTAACGGTGGCAATAAGGATGACTATTTTAATTTAATGGCTAATAAGGCAATTGTGGGCACTACGATCAATTGATTTAACTGAATGTGTCGTAAGCAATAGTTGCCACTAAGGCCAATTGATTTAATTTAATGTCTTAGTGTGCAATTGGGGGCGGTACGACCAATTAATTTAATTTAATGCCTTTGAAGGCAATTGTGGATGCTAAGGACAAT
Source organism: Cinchona pubescens (assembly GCA_025175665.1). NCBI lineage: Eukaryota > Viridiplantae > Streptophyta > Magnoliopsida > Gentianales > Rubiaceae > Cinchona > Cinchona pubescens. The sequence continues at coordinate 4,931 of JANKKI010000044.1, forward strand.
TAGTTACACATAATTTCTTAGAAGGCAATTGTGGGCATTGAGGCCAGTAAATTTAATTTTGTGCCTCTGAAGGCAATTACTGGCAATAAGGCAAATTGATATAACTTTAAGCCTCGCTAGGAAACTCTAGGGAGTACTGATAACAATTTCAAATACGTGCTTTAGAATGTAATTGTGGCAATAAAGATGACTAATTTAATTTAATGCCTCATAAAGCAATAGTGGGCACTAAGGCCAATCATTTTACTTTAATGCCTTAGTGTGCGTTCGATGGCGATACGCCCAATTAAATTTATTTAGTGCCTTCGAATGAAATTGTGTCTGTGAAGGACAATTAATTAGATTTAATTTCCTAGAAGGAAATTGCGAGCATTGATACCAGTTAATTAAATTTTACGCTCAGAGTTGGAAAAACGGGTGGTACGGTAAATTAATTTAATTTTATACCTTAGTAGAAAATTGCCGAAACTACGGTCAATTAGTTGAATTTAGTGTTTTAGAAGGTAACTGTGGCAATAAGGATGACTAATTTAATTTAATGCCTCATAAGCTAATTGTGGGCCAGTTAATTAAATTTTACATTGGCGCCCAGATTTGAAAAAACGGGTGGTACGGCAAATTAATTTAATTTTATACCTTAGTAGAAAATTGCCGAAACTATGGTCTAATGGTTGAATTTAGTGTTTTAGAAGGTAACAGTGGCAATAAGGATGATTAATTTAATTTAATGCCTCATAAGGCGATTGTGGGCACTACGATCAATTGATTTAACTGAATGTGTCGTAATCAACAGTTGCCACTGAAGGTATGCAATTGATTTAATTTGCCAAACAATTTAATATCGTGCCTTGGAAAGCAATAGTGGGCACTAAGGCCAGTCATTTTATCTTAATGACTTAGTGTGCGTCCGAGGACGATTCGGCTAGATAATTTTATTTAGTGCCTTAGAAGAAAATTATGTCTGCGAAGGTCAATTAGTTAAATTTAATTTCTTAGAAGGAAATTGAGAGCATTGATGCCAGTTAATTAAATTTTACGCCCAGATTTGGAAAAGCGGGTGGTACGGCAAATTAATTTAATTTTATACCTTAGTAGAAAATTGCCGAAACTAAGATCTATTAGTTGAATTTAGTGCTTGAGAAGGTAGCTGTGGCAATAAGGATGACTTATTTAATTTAATGCCTCATAAGGCGATTGTGGGCACTACGATCAATTGATTTAACGGAATGTATCGCAAGCAATAGTTGCCACTATGGCCAGTTGATTTAATTTAATATTTTATTGTGCAATTGGGGTCGGTACGACCAATTAATTTAATTTAATATTTACCCTCTGAAGGCAATTATTGGTGCTAAGGACAATTAGTTACATATAATTTCTAAGAAGGCAAATGTGGGCATTGAGGACAGTAAATTTAATTTTGTGCCTCTGAAGGCTATTACGGGTACGAAGGCAAATTAGATGTAACTAAGAGCCTCGCTAAAAACTTTAAGTAGGCATAACAATTTCAATTAAGTCATTTAGAATGTAATTGTGGCAATAATTGTCCTTCGCAGACACAATTTCCTGCCCCGAAAGGCACTAGTGGTCAATCTGTCTCTTATACACATCTAGATGCCTTAGAGTGCGTTCGAGAGCGACACGGCCCATTATTTTTATTTTTTGCCTTTGAAGGAAATTGTGTCTCTGTGAAGGTCAATTTAAAATTGTTATCAGTACAGCCCAAAGTTTCCTAGCGAGGCGTAAAGTCTGTCTCTTATACACATCTAGATGTGTATAAGAGACAGCTAAGACATTAAATTAAATCAACTGGCCTTAGTGGCAACTATTGATTACAACACAAGTAGTTGAATTTAGTGTTTTGGCAACTGTGGCAATAAGGATGACTAATTTAATTTAATGCCTCATAAGGCGATTGTGGGCACTACGATCAATTGATTTAACTGAATGTGTTGTAATCAATAGTTGCCACTAAGGCCAGTTGATTTAATTTAATGTCTTAGTGTGCAATTGGGATCTGTACGACCAATTAATTTAATTTAATGCCTCTGAAAGCAATTATTGGTGCTAAGGACAATTAGTTAAATACAATTTCTTAGAAGGGAATTGTGGGCATTGAGGCCAGTAAATTTAATTTTCTGTCTCTTATACACATCTAGATGTGTATAAGAGACAGCCCTAGAACTTTCTAGTGAGGCTTAAACTTTAGGAGTACGGATAACAATTTTCCTTACTTGCTTTAGAATGTAATTGTGGCAATAAGGACAATTAATTTAATATCATCCCTTAGAAAGCAATAGTGGGCACTAAGGCCAATCATTTTATTTTAATGCCTTAGTGTGCTTTCCCAAATTTAATTGAATGTGTCGTAAGCAATAGTTGCCACTAAGGCCAATTGATTTAATTTAATGTCTTAGTGTGCAATTGGGGTCGGTACGACCAATTAATTTAATTTAATGCCTCTGAAGGCAATTATTGGTGCTAAGGACAATTAGTTACATATAATTTCTTAGAAGGCAAATGTGGGCATTGAGGCCAGTAAATTTAATTTTGTGCCTCTGAAATCAATTCAGGGTACTAAAGCAAATCTATATAACTTTATGCCTCGCTTGGAACTCTAGGGAGTACTGATAACAATTTCAAATAAGTGCTTTAGAATGTAATTGTGGCAATAAGGACAATTAATTTAATATCGTGCCTCGTAAGGCAATAGTGGGCACTAAGGCCAATCGATTTATTTTAATGCCTTGGTGTGCGTTAGAGGGCGATACGGCCAAGTAATTTTATTTAGTGCCTTAGAAGGAAATCGTGTCTGTGAAGGTCAATTAATTAAATTTAATTTCTTAGAAGGAAATTGCGTGCATTGGTGACAGTTAATTAAATTTTATGCCCAGATTTGGAAAAATGGGTGATACGGTAAATTAATTTCATTTTATACCTTGGCAGAAAAATGCCGAAACTATAGTGAATTAGTTAAATTTAGTGTTTTAGAATGTAACTATGGTAATAAGGATGACTAATTTAATTTAATGCCTCATAAGGCGAAAATTGTGGGCACTACGATCAGTTCATTTAACGGAATGTGTCGTAAGCCATAGTTGCCACTAAGGCCAATTGATTTAATTTAAAGTTTTAGTGTGCTATTGGAGGCGGTATGACCAATTAATTTAATTTAATGACTCTAAAGGCAATTGTTGGTGCTAAGGACAATTTGTTACACAAAAATTTCTTAGATGTGTATAAGAGACAGCATTGAGGGTCAAGAATTTAATAGCGCCTGCCACTGAAGGGCAACTATGGGTACTAAGGCAAATGCCACAATATAACTTTAAGCCTCGCTTAGGAAACTTTATGAGTACTAAATAACAATTTTTCCTAGCTTTACATTAATTGTGGCAATAAGAGACACACTTAAAGGCACGATTTAATTTCTTGGAAATAAAATTACTTGGCATTGATGCCAGTTAATTAAGTTTTACGATTTGGAAAACCGGGAGGTACGGCAAATTAATTAAATTTTTTACCTTATTAGAAAATTGCCGAAACTAATGTAAATTAGTTGAATTTAGTGCTTTATACAGGTAACTGTGGCAATAAGGATGACTAATTTAATTTAATGCCTCATAAGGCTTTGGAGAGCAATTCACTCAAGTTGTATCACCTGTCTCTTATACACATCTAGATGTGTATAAGAGACAGGTTACACATTCCGTTGCATCAATAAATCGCCTTAAATTGGGGGCGGTACGGCCAATTCATTACATTTAATGCACTTATTTGCAATTGTTATCAGTACTCCAATTAGTTTCATAGGGTGGCTTTAGGCTGTCTCTTGTACTGATAACAATTTCAAACAAGTGCTTTAGAATGTAATTGTGGCAATAAGGACAATTAATTTAATATCGTGCCACGGAAGGCAATAGTGGGTACTAAGGCCAATCGATTTATTTTAATGCCTTAGAGTGTGTTCGAGGCGATACGGCCAATTAATTTTATTTAGTGCCTTAGAAGGAAATTGTGTCATAAAGTTTTGTGGCGAGGCTTAAAGTTATATTAATTTGCCTTAGTACCTGTAATAGCGTGGCAATGCTTACAGTTAATTAAATTTTACACTCAGATTTGGAAAAATTGGTGGTAAATTAATTTAATTCTATACCTTAGTAGAAAATTGGTGAAACTACAGTCAATTAGTTGAATTTAGTGTTTTAGAATGTAACTGTGGCAATAAGGATGAATGATTTAATTTAATGCCTCATAAGGCGATTGTGGGCACTACGATCAGTTCATTTAACGGAATGTGTCCTAAGCAATAGTTGCCACTAAGGCCAATTGATTTAATTTAATGTTTTAGTGTGCAATTGGTGGCAGTACGGCCAATTAATTTAATTTTATGCCTCTGAAGGCAATTGTTGGTGCTAAGGACAATTAGTTACGTACAATTTCTTAGAAGGCAATTGTGGGCATTGATGCCAGGAAATTTAATTTTGTGCCTCTGAAAGCTATTACAGGTACTAAGGCAAATTAATATAACTTTAAGCCTCGCAACAACACTTTAGGGCCTACTGATAACAATTTCAAATAAGTGATTTAGAATGTAATTGTGGCAATAAGGACAATTAATTTAATATCGTGCCTCGGAAGGCAATTGTGGGCACTAAGTCCAATCGATTAATTTTAATGCCTTAGAGTGCGTTCGAGAGCGACACGATCAATTATTTTTATTTTCTGCCTTAGAAGGAAATTGTGTCTGTGAAGGTCAATTAATTAAAATTAATTTCTCAGAAGGAAATTGCGTGCACTGATGACAGTTATTTAAATTTTCCGCCCATATTTGGAAAAGCGGGTGGTACGGCTGCAAATTAATTTAATTTTATACCTTAGTAAAAAATTGCCGAAACTGAGGTCTATTAGTTGAATTTAGTGCTTTAGAAGATAACTGTGGCAATAAGGATGACTAATTTAATTTAATGCCTCATAAGTCGATAGTGGGCACTACGATCAATTGATTTAACGGAATGTGTCGTAAGCAATAGTTGCCACTAAGGCCAGTTGATTTAATTTAATGTCTTAGTGTTCAATTGGGGTCGGCACGACCATTTAATTTAATTTAATGCCGCTGAAGGCAATTATTGGTGCTAAGGACAATGAGTTACATATAATTTCTTACAAGGCGAATGTGGGCATTGAGGCCAGTAAATTTAATTTTGTGCCTCTGAAGGCAATTCAGGGTACTAAAGCAAATCAATATAACTTTATGCCTCGCTTGGAACTGTAGGGAATACTGATAACAATTTCAAATAAGTGCTTTAGAATGTAATTGTGGCAATAAGGACAATTAATTTAATATCGTGCCTCGTAAGGCAATAGTGGGCACTAAGGCCAATCGATTTATTTTAATGCCTTGGTGTGCGTTAGAGGGTGATACGGTCAAGTAATTTTATTTAGTGCCTTAGAAGGAAATCGTGTCTGCGAAGGTCAATTAATTAAATTTAATTTTTAGAAGGAAATTGCGGCATTGTGATTAATTAAATTTTATGGCATCAATGCTCGAAAAATGGGTGATACGGTAAATTAATTTCATTTTATACCTTGGCAGAAAAATGCCGAAACTATAGTGAATTAGTTAAATTTAGTGTTTTAGAATGTAACTATGGTAATAAGGATGACTAATTTAATTTAATGCCTCATAAGGCGATTGTGGGCACTACGATCAGTTCATTTAACCTAAGAAATTAAAAATTGTTATCAGTTGCCACTAAGGCCAATTGATTTAATTTAAAGTTTTAGTGTGCTATTGGAGGCGGTATGACCAATTAATTTAATTTAATGACTCTAAAGGCAATTGTTGGTGCTAAGGACAATTTGTTACGTAAACAATTTCTTAGAAGGCAATTGTGGGCATTGGGGTCAGTAAATTTAATTTTGTGCCACTGAAGGCAATTACGGGTACTAAGGCAAATTAATATAACTTTAAGCCTCGCTAGGAAACTTTAGGGAGTACTGATAACAATTTTTAATTTGTGCTTTAGAATATAATTGTGGCAATAAGGACAATTAAATTAATATCGTGCCACGGAAAGCAATGGTGGGCACGAAGGCCAATCATTTTATTTTAATGCCTTAGTGTGCGTTCGAGGACGATACTGCTAGTTAATTTTATTTAGTGCCTTAGAAGGAAATTGTGTCTGCGAAGGTCAATTAGTCAAATTTAATTTGTTAGATGGAAATTGCGAGCATTGATGCCAGTTAATTAAATTTTACGCCCAGATTTGGAAACGTGGGTGTTACGGCAAATTAATTAAATTTTATATCTTAGTAGAAAATTGTTGAAACTAATGTCTATTAGTTGAATTTAGTGCTTTATAAGGTAACTGTGGCAACCCTAAGGATGACTAATACAATTTAATGCATCATAAGGCGATAGTGGGCACTACGATCAATTGATTTAACTGAATGTGTCGTAAGCAATAGTTGCCACTAAGGCCAGTTGATTTAATTTAATGTTTTAGTGTGGAATTGGGGTCTACAACCAATTAGTTTAATTTAATGCCTTTGAAGGTAATTATTGGTTCATCAGGACAATTAGTTACCCGTAATTGCCTTAAAGGCAACTAATTGAAGGAAATCGTATCTGTGAAGGCCATTTAATTAAATTTAATTCCTTGGAAGGAAATTGCGTGCATTGGTGACAGTTAATTAAATTTTACACTCAGATTTGGAAAAATTGGTGGTACAGTAAATTAATTTAATTCTATACCTTAGTAGAAAATTGGTGAAACTACAGTCAATTAGTTGAATTTAGTGTTTTAGAATGTAACTGTGGCAATAAGGATGAATGATTTAATTTAATGCCTCATAAGGCGATTGTGGGCACTACGATCAGTTCATTTAACGGAATGTGTCCTAAGCAATAGTTGCCACCAAGGCCAATTGATGTAATTTAATGTTTTAGTGTGCTACTGGAGGCGGTATGACCAATTAATTTAATTTTATGACTCTGAAGGCAATTGTTGGTGCTAAGGACAATTAGTTACGTACAATTTCTTAGAAGGCAATTGTGGGCATTGATGCCAGGAAATTTAATTTTGTGCCTCTGAAAGCTATTACAGGTACTAAGGCAAATTAATGATAACTTTAAGCCTCGCAACAAAACTTTAGGGAGTACTGATAACAATTTCAAATAAGTGATTTAGAATGTAATTGTGGCAATAAGGACAATTAATTTAATATCGTGCCTCGGAAGGCAATTGTGGGCACTAAGTCCAATCGATTAATTTTAATGCCTTAGAGTTGAGGCGATACGGTAAGAAATTATTTTTATTTTCTGCCTTAGAAGGAAATTGCCGTTCTGTGAAGGTCACCCGCTTTAATTAAAATTAATTTCTCAGAAGGAAATTGCGTGCACTGATGACAGTTATTTAAATTTTCCGCCCATATTTGGAAAAGCGGGTGGTACGGCAAATTAATTTAATTTTATACCTTAGTAAAAAATTGCCGAAACTGAGGTCTATTAAGTTGAATTTAGTGCTTTAGAAGGTAATCGTGGCAATAAGGATGACTAATTTAATTTAATGCCTCATAAGTCGATGTGGGCACTACGATTCAATTGATTTAACTGAATGTGTCGTAAGCAATAGTTGCCACTAAGGCCAATTGATTTAATTTAATGTCTTAGTGTGCAATTGGGGTCGGTACGGCCAATTAATTTAATTTAATGCCTCTGAAGGCAATTAATGGTGCTAAGGACAATGAGTTACATATAGTTTTGTTGCGAGGCTTAAAGTGGGCATTGAGGCCAAGAATTTAATTTTGTGCCTCAAGGCAATTCAGTACTAAGCAAATCAATATAACTTTATGCCTCGCTTGGAACTGTAGGGAATACTGATAACAATTTCAAATAAGTGCTTTAGAATGTAATTGTGGCAATAAGGACAATTAATTTAATATCGTGCCTCGTAAGGCAATAGGCACTAAGGCCAATCGATTTATTTTAATGCCTTGGTGTGCGTTAGAGGGTGATACGGTCAAGTAATTTTATTTAGTGCCTTAGAAGGAAATCGTGTCTGCGAAGGTCAATTAATTAAATTTAATTTCTTAGAAGGAAATTGCGTGCATTGGTGACAGTTAATTAAATTTTATGCCCAGATTTGGAAAAATAACATAGGGTGATACGGTAAATTAATTTCATTTTATACCTTGGCAGAAAAATGCCGAAACTATAGTGAATTAGTTAAATTTAGTGTTTTAGAATGTAACTATGGTAATAAGGATGACTAATTTAATTTAATGCCTCATAAGGCGATTGTGGGCACTACGATCAGTTCATTTAACGGAATGTGTAAGCCAGTTGCCACTAAGGCCAATTGATTTAATTTAATGTTTTAGTGTGCATTGGAGGTATGACCGCCTCCAATAGCACACTAATGACTTTAAATTAAATCAATTGGTGCTAAGGACAATTTGTTACGTACAATTTCTTAGAAGGCAATTGTGGGCATTGGGGTCAGTAAATTTAATTTTGTGCCACTGAAGGCAATTACGGGTACTAAGGCAAATTAATATAACTTTAAGCCTCGCTAGGAAACTTTAGGGAGTACTGATAACAATTTTTAATTTGTGCTTTAGAATATAATTGTGGCAATAAGGACAATTAAATTAATATCGTGCGTTCGAGGACGATACTGCTAGTTAATTTTATTTAGTGCCTTAGAAGGAAATTGTGTCTGCGAAGGTCAATTAGTCAAATTTAATTTGTTAGATGGAAATTGCGAGCATTGATGCCAGTTAATTAAATTTTACGCCCAGATTTGGAAACGTGGGTGTTACGGCAAATTAATTAAATTTTATATCTTAGTAGAAAATTGTTGAAACTAATGTCTATTAGTTGAATTTAGTGCTTTATAAGGTAACTGTGGCAATAAGGATGACTAATACAATTTAATGCATCATAAGGCGATAGTGGGCACTACGATCAATTGATTTAACTGAATGTGTCGTAAGCAATAGTTGCCACTAAGGCCAGTTGATTTAATTTAATGTTTTAGTGTGGAATTGGGGTCGGTACAACCAATTAGTTTAATTTAATGCCTTTGAAGGTAATTATGTATGGTGCTCAGGACAATATAGTTACATATAATTTCTTAGAAGGCAAATGTGGGCATTGAGGCCAGTAAATTTAATTGTGTGCCTCTGAAGGCAATTACGGGTACTAAAGCAAATCAATATAACTTTAAGCCTCACTAGGAAACTCTAGGGAGTACTGATAACAATTTCAAACAAGTGCTTTAGAATGTAATTGTGGCAATAAGGACAATTAATTTAATATCGTGCCACGGAAGGCAATAGTGGGTACTAAGGCCAATCGATTTATTTTAATGCCATCCTAGAATGTAACTGTGGCAATAAGGATGACTAATTTAATTTAATGCCTCATAAGGCGATTGTGGGCACTACGATCAGTCTCATTTAACGGAATGTGTCCTAAGCAATAGTTGCCACCAAGGCCAATTGATGTAATTTAATGTTTTAGTGTGCTACTGGAGGCGGTATGACCAATTAATTTAATTTTATGACTCTGAAGGCAATTGTTGGTGCTAAGGACAATTAGTTACGTACAATTTCTTAGAAGGCAATTGTGGGCATTGATGCCAGGAAATTTAATTTTGTGCCTCTGAAAGCTATTACAGGTACTAAGGCAAATTAATATAACTTTAAGCCTCGCAACAAAACTTTAGGGAGTACTGATAACATTCTAAATCACTTATTTGAAATTGTTATCAGTCTGTCTCTTATACACATCTAGATATGTATTGTTATCAGTACGCACACTAAGGCCAGTTGATTTAATTTAATGTCTTAGTGTTCAATTGGGGTCGGCACGACCATTTAATTTAATTTAATGCCGCTGAAGGCAATTATTGGTGCTAAGGACAATGAGTTACATATAATTTCTTACAAGGCGAATGTGGGCATTGAGGCCAGTAAATTTAATTTTGTGCCTCTGAAGGCAATAAATCAGGGTACTAAAGCAAATCAATATAACTTTATGCCTCGCTTGGAACTGTAGGGAATACTGATAACAATTTCAAATAAGTGCTTTAGAATGTAATTGTGGCGTAAGCAATAGTTGCCACTAAGGCCAATTGATTTAATTTAAAGTTTTAGTGTGCTATTGGAGGCGGTATGACCAATCAATTTAATTTAATGACTCTAAAGGCAATTGTTGGTGCTAAGGACAATTTGTTACGTACAATTTCTTAGAAGGCAATTGTGGGCATCGCCTTGTAAGAATTTAATTTTGTGCCTCTGAAGGCAATTACGGGTACTAAGGCAAATTAATATAACTTTAAGCCTCGCTAGGAAACTTTAGGGAGTATTGATAACAATTTTTAATACGTGCTTTAGAATATAATTGTGGCAATAAGGACAATTAAATTAATATCGTTATTATAAGCACTAAAGCAAAAGGCCAATCATTTTATTTTAATGCCTTAGTATGCGTTCGAGGACGATACGACTAGTTAATTTCCTATTTAGTGCCTTAGAAGGAAATTGTGTCTGTGAAGGTCAATTAGTCAAATTTAATTTGTTCTTATGGAAATTAGAGCATTGACATGCCAGTTAATTAAATTTTACGCCTAGATTTGCATTAATGGGTGGTAGTGGCAAATTAATTAAATTTTATATCTTAGTAGAAAATTGTTGAAACTAATGTCTATTAGTTGAATTTAGTGCTTTATAAGGTAACTGTGGCAATAAGGATGACTAATACAATTTAATGCATCATAAGGCGATAGTGGGCACTACGATCAATTGATTTAACTGAATGTGTCGTAAAGCAACAGTGCCCACTATCGCTTTATTTAATTTAATGTTTTAGTGTGGAATTGGGGTCGGTACAACCAATTAGTTTAATTTAATGCCTTTGAAGGTAATTATTGGTGCTCAGGACAATTAGTTACATATAATTTCTTAGAAGGCAAATGTGGGCATTGAGGCCAGTAAATTTAATTGTGTGCCTCTGAAGGCAATTAGATTCGGGTACTAAAGCAAATCAATATAACTTTAAGCCTCACTAGGAAACTCTAGGGAGTACTGATAACAATTTCAAACAAGTGCTTTAGAATGTAATTGTGGCAATAAGGACAATTAATTTAATATCGTGCCACGGAAGGCAATAGTGGTTACTAAAGCCAATCGATTTATTTTAACGCCTTGGTGTGTGTTCGAGGGCGATACGGCCAAGTAATTTTATTTAGTGCCTTAGAAGGAAATCGTGTATGTGAAGGCCATTTAATTAAATTTAATTCCTTAGAAGGAAATTGTGCATTGGTGACAGTTAATTAAATTTTACGCCCAGATTTGGAAAAATGGGTGGTACAGTAAATTAATTTAATTCTATACCTTAGTAGAAAATTGGCTAAACTACAGTCAATTAGTTGAATTTAGTATTTTAGAATGTAACTGTGGCAATAAGGATGACTGATTTAATTTAATGCCTCATAAGGCGATTGTGGGCACTACGATCAGTTCATTTAATGGATTGTACATGTGTCCTAAGCAATAGTTGCCACTAAGGCCAATTGATTTAATTTAATGTTTTAGTGTGCTACTGGAGGCGGTACGACCAATTAATTTAATTTTATGACTCTGAAGGCAATTGTTGGTCCTAAGAAACAATTGTCCCTGTCTCTTATACAGGAATCTAGATGTGGCTCTTAGACACATCTTGATGCTTATAAATTGTCTCTTATACAGACTAGATGTGTATAAGAGACAGGTCCTTCATTGACACAATTACATTCTAAATCACTTAATTGAGGCTTAAAGTACTGATAACAATTTCAAATAAGTGATTTAGAATGTAATTGTGGCAATAAGGACAATTAATTTAATATCGTGCCTCGGAAGGCAATTGTGGGCACTAAGTCCAATCGATTAATTTTAATTCCTTAGTGTGCGTTCGAGCGACACGGTCAATTATTTTTATTTTCTTCCTTAGAAGGCACTAAATTCAACTAATAGACCTTAGTTTCGGCAATTTTCTACTAAGGTATAAAATTGCAGTGATGACAGTTAATTAAAAATAATTGACCGTGTCAGAGTACGCACAAATTAATTTAATTTTATACCTTAGTAGAAAATTGCCGAAACTACATCTATTAGTTGAATTTAGTGCTTTAGAAGGTAACTGTGGCAATAAGGATGACTAATTTAATTTAATGCCTCATAAGTCGATAGTGGGTACTACGATCAATTGATTTAACGGAATGTGTCGTAAGCAATACTTGCTACTAAGGCCAGTAGATTTAATTTAATGTCTTAGTGTGCAATTGGGGTAGGCACGACCAATTAATTTAATTTAATGCCGCTGAAGGCAATTATTGGTGCTAAGGACAATTAGTTACATACATTTTCTTAGAAGGCAATTGTGGGCATTAAGGCCAGTAAATTTAATTTTGTGCCTCTGAAGGCTATTAAGGGTACTAAGGAAAATTAATATAACATTAAGCCTCGCTAGGAAACTTTAGGGAGTACTGATAACAATTTTTAATACGTGCTTTAGAATGTAATTGTGGCTAATAAGGACAATTAATTTAATTTCATGCCTCGGAAGGCAATAGTGGGCACTAAGGCCAATCGATTTATTTTAATGCCTTAGTGTGCGTTCGAGGGCGATACAGCCAATTAATTTTATTTTGTGCCTTAGAACGAAATTGTGTCTGTTAAGGACAATTAGTTAAATTTAATTTCTTAGAAAGAAATTTTGAGCATTGATGCCAATTAATTAAATTTTCCGCCTAGATTTGAAAAAGCAGGTGGTACGACAAATTAATTTAATTTTATACCTTGGCCGAAAATTGTCGAAACTACGGTCAATTAGTTGAATTTAGTGTTTTAGAGGGTAACTGTGGCAATAAGGATGACTAATTTAATTTAATGCCTCATAAGGCGATTGTGGGCACTACGATCAATTGATTTAACTGAATGTATCGTAAGCAATAGTTGCCACTAAGGCCAATTAATTTAATTTAATGTCTTAGTGTGCAATTGGGGGCGGTACGACCAATTAATTTAATTTAATGCCTCTGAAGGCAATTGTGGATGCTAAGGACAATTAGTTACACATAATTTCTTAGAAAGCAATTGTGGGCATTGAGGCCAGTAAATTTAATTTTATGCCTCTGAAGGCAATTACTGGCAATAAGGCAAATTAATATAACTTTAAGCCTCGCTAGGAAACTCGAGGGAGTACTGATAACAATTTCAAATGCGTGCTGTAGAATGTAATTGTGGCAATAAAGATGACTAATTTAATTTAATGCCTCATAATGCAATAGTGGGCACTAAGGCCAATCATTTTACTTTATGCCTTAGTGTGCGTTCGATGGCGATACGCCCAATTAATTTTATTTAGTGCTTTAGAATGTAATTTTGTCTGTTAAGGACAATTAATTAGATTTAATTTCCTAGAAGGAAATTGCGAGCATTGATACCAGTTAATTAAATTTTAGGCTCAGAGTTAGAAAAATGGGTGGTACGGCAAATTAATTTAATTTTATACCTTAGTAGAAAATTGGCGAATGTAATAATTTTTAGCCTCGCTAGGAAACTTTTGAGAGTATTGATAATAATTTTAAATACGTGCTTTAGAATGTAATTTTGGCAATAAGGACAATTAATTTAATATCCTTCATCGGAAAGCAATAATGGGCATTAAGGCCAATCAATTTATTTTAGAGGCCTTAGTGTGCGTTCGAGGGCGATACAGCCAATTAATTTTATTTTCTGCCTTAGCAAGAAATTGTGTCTGTGAAGGAAAATTAGTTAAATTTAATTTCATAGAAAGAAATTTCGAGCATTGATGCCAATTAATTAAATTGTCCGCCAAAATTTGGAAAGGCGGGTGGTACGGCAAATTAATTTAATTTTACAGCTTGGCAGAAAATTATCGAAACTACGGTCAATTAGTTGAATTTTGTGTTTTAGAAGGTAACTGTGGCAATAAGGATGACTAATTTAATTGAATGCCTCATAAGGCGATTGTGGGAACTACGATCAATTAATTTAACTGAATGTTTCGTAAGCAATAGTTGGTACCTGCCTCTAAGGCCAATTGATTTAATTTAATGTATTAGTGTGCAATTGGGGGTGGTATGACCAATTAATTTAATTTAGTGCCTCTGAAGGAAATTGTGGATGCTAAGGACAATTAGTTACACACAATTTCTTAGAAGGCAATTGTGGGCATTGAGGCCAGTAAATTTAATTTTGTGCCTCTGAAGGCAATGTAAGGCTTTATAATGCACATTAATATAACTTTAAGCCTCGCTAGGAAACTGCAGGGAGTACTGATAACAATTTCAAATACGTGCTTTAGAATGTAATTGTGGCAATAAATAAGACCAATTTAATTTAATGCCTCATAAAGCAATAGTGGGCACTAAGGCCAATCATTTTACTTTAATGCCTTAGTGTGCGTTCGATAGCGATACGCCCAATTAATTTTAATTAGTGCTTTAGAATGTAATTGTGTCTGTGAAGGACAATTAATTTGATTTAATTTCCTAGAAGGAAATTTCGAGCATTGATACCAGTTAATTAAATTTTACTCACAGAGTTGGAAAAATGGGTGGTACGACAAATTAATTTAATTTTATATCTTAGTAGAAAATTGCCGAAACTACGGTCAATTAGTTGAATTTAGTGTTTTAGAAGGTAACTGTGACAATAAGAATGACTAATTTAATTTCATGCCTCATAAGGCAATTGTGGGCCAGTTAATTAAATTTTACGCTCAGATTTGAAAACATGGGCAGTATGGCAAAGTAATTTAATTTTATACCTTAGTAGAAAATTGCCGAAACTACGGTCTATTAGTTGAATTTAGTGTTTTCGAAGGTAACTGTGGCAATAAGGATGATTAATTTAATTTAATGCCTCATAAGGCGGTTGTGGGCATTACGATCAATTGATTTAACTGAATGTGTCGTAATCAATATTTGCCACTAAGGCCAGTTGATTTAATTTAATGTCTTAGTATGCAATTAGAGTCGGTACGACCAATTAATTTAATTTAAGGCCTCTGAAGGCAATTATTGGTGCTAAGGTAAACAATTAGTTACATACAATTTCTTAGAAGGCAATTGTGGGCATTGCGGCCAGTAAATTTAATTTTGTGCCTCTAAAGACAATTACGGATACTAAGGCAAATGAATATAACTTTAAGCCTCGCTAGGAAACCTTAGGGAGTACTGATAACAATTTTTAATACGTGCTATAGAGTGTAATTGGGGCAATAAGGACAAACAATTTAATATCGTGCCTCGTAAAGCAATAGTGGGCACTAAGGCCAGTCATTTTTTTTTAATGCCTTAGTGTGCGTTCGAGGACGATACGGCTAATTAATTTTATTTAGTGCCTTAGAATGAAATTGTGTCTGTAAAGGTCAATTAGTTAAATTTAATTTCTTAGAAGGAAATTGCAAGCATTGATGCCAGTTCATTAAACTTTAAACCCAGATTTGGAAAAGCAGGTGGTACGGCGAATAAATTTAATTTTATAACTTCTAGAAAATTGCCGAAATTAAGACCTATTAGCTGAATTTAGTGCTTTAGAAGGTAATTGTGGCAAGAAGGATGACTTATTTAATTTAATGCCTCATAAGGCGATCCCTGGGTTTAACTACGATCAATTGATTTAACGTTATAATGTGCCTTAAGCAATAATTGCCACTATGGCCAGTTGATTTAATTTAATGTCTTAGTGTGCAATTGGGGTCGGTACGACCAATTAATTTAATTTAATGCCTCTGAAGGCAATTATTGGTGCTAAGAACAACTAGTTACATATAATTTCTAAGAAGGCAAATGTGGGCATTAAGGCCAGTAAATTTAATTTTGTGCCTCTGAAGGTAATTACGGGTACTAAGGCAAATGAATATAACTTTATGCCCGGCTAGGAAACTCTAGGGAGTACTTATAACAATTTCAAATATCAATGCTTTAAAACCAATTTCTATAAAATTAAATATGTCTCTTATACATGCCTTAGAAGAAATCGTGTACTGGAAGGTTAATTTATTAAATTTAATTTGTAGAAGAAATTAAGTGCATTAATGATAGTCTAATATAAATTTTAGCCCCGGATTTCGAAAAATGTGTGGTACGGTAAATTAATTTAATTTTATACCTTAGTAGAAAATTGCCGAAACTATGGTCAATTAGTTGAATTTAGTGTTTTAGAATGTATCTGTGGCTATAAGGATGACTAATTTAATTTAATGCCTCATAAGGCGATTGTGGGCCAGTTAATTAAATTTTACGCCCAGATTTGGGAAAACGGGTGGTACGGCAAATTAATTTAATTTTATACCTTAGTAGAAAATTGCCGAAACAATGGTCAATTAGTTGAACTTAGTGCTTTAGAAGGTAACTATGGCAATAAGGATGACTAATTTAATTTAATGCCTCATAAGGCGATTGTGGGCACTACGATCAATTGATTTAACAGAATGTGTCGTAAGCAATAGTTGCCACTAAGGCCAATTGATTTAATTTACTATGTTTTATTGTGAAATTGGGGGCTGTACGACCAATTAATTTAATTTAATGCTTCTGAAGGCAATTGTTGGTGCTAAGGACAATTAGTTACACATAATTTCTAAGAAGGCAATTGTGGGCATTGTGGCCTAGATGTAAATTTAATTTTGTGCCTATGATGGCAATTACGGGTACTAAGGGAAGTTAATATAATTTTAAGCCTCACTAGGAAACTTAAGGGAGTACTGATAATAATTTCAAATACGTGCTTTAGAATGTAATTTTGGCAATAAGTACAATTAATTTAATATCGTGCTTCGGAAAGCAATAGTGGGCAGTAAAGCCAATCATTTTATTTTAATGCCTTAGTGTGCGTTCGAGGGCGATGCGGCCAATTAATTTTATTTAGTGCCATAGAAGGAAATTGTGCCTGTGAAGGACAATTAGATTTAATTTCTTAGAAGGAAATTGCGAGCATTGTTGCCAGTTAATTAAATTTACGCCCAAATTTGGAAAAGCGGGTGGTACGGCAAATTAATTTAATTTTATACCTTAGCAGAAAATTATCAAAACTACGGTCAATTAGTTAAATTTAGTGCTTTAGAAGGTAACTGTGGCAATAAGGATGACTAATTTATTTTAATGCCTCATAAGGCGATTGTGGGCACTACGATGAATTGATTTAACGGAATGTGTCTTAAGCAATAGTTGCCACTAAGGCCAGTTGATTTAATTTAATGTCTTAGTGTGCAATTGGGGTTGGTATGACCAATTAATTTAATTTAATACCGCTGAAGGCAATTGTTGGTGCTAAGGACAATTAGTTACATACAATTTCTTAGAAGGCAATTGTGGGCATTGAGGCCAGTAAATTTAATTTTGTGCCTCTGAAGGCAATTACGGGTACTAAGGCAAGTAAATATAACTTTACGCCTCGCCAGGAAACTTTGGGCTGTACTGATAACAATTTTAAATAATTGCTTTAGAATGTAATTGTGGCAATAAGGACAATTAATTTAATATCGCGCCCCGTAAGGCACTCTTATTGTGGGCACTAAGGCCAATCGATTTATTTAAAGGCCTTAGTGTGAGTTCGAGGGCGATACGGCCAATTAATTTTATTTAGTGCCTTAGAAGGAAATCGTGTCTGTGAAGGACAATTAGTTAAATTTAATTTATTAAAAGGAAATTGCGAGCATAGATGACAGTTAATTAAATTTTCCGCCCAGATTTGGAAAAACTGGTGATACGGCAAATTAATTTAATTTTGTACCTTAGTAGAAAATTGTCGAAACTAAGGTCCATTAGTTGAATTTAGTGTTTCAGTAGGTAACTGTGGCAATAAGGTTGACTAATTTAATTTAATGCCTCATAAGGCGATTGTGGGCACTACGATCAATTGATTTAACTGAATGTGTCATAAACTATAGTTGCCACTAAGGCCAGTTGATTTAATTTAGTGTCTTAGTGTGCAATTGGGATCTGTATAACCAAATAATTTAATTTAATGCCTCTGAAAGGAATTATTGGTTGCTAAGGACAATTACACCTAGTTACATACAATTTCTTAGAAGGCAATAGTGGGCATTGAGGCTAGTAAATTTAATTTTGTGCCTCTAAAGCCAATTACGGGCACTAAGGAAAATTAATTTAACTTTAAGACTCACTAGGAAACTTTAGGGAGTACTAATTACAATTTATAATACGTGCTTTAGAATGTAATTGTGGCAATAAGGACAATTAATTTAATATCGTGCTACGGAAAGCAATAGTGGGCACTAAGGCCAATCATTTTATTTTAATGCCTTAGTGTGCGTTAGAGGAAGATACGGCTAGTTAATGTTATTTAGTACCTTAGAAGGAAATTGTGACTGCGAAGGTCAATTAGTTAAATTTAAATTGTTAGAAGGAAATTGCGAGCATTGATGCCTCTTAATTAAATTTTACACCCAGATTTGGAAAAGCGGGTAGTACGGCAAATTAATTTAATTTTATACCTTAGTAGAAAATTGCTGAAACTAAGGTCTATTAGTTGAATTTAGTGCTTTGGAAGGTAACACGATATTAAGTGGCAATAAGGATGACTATTTTAATTTAATGGCTCATAAAGTGATTGTGGGCACTACGATCAATTGATTTGCCTGAATGTATCGTAATTAATAGTTGCCACTAAGGCCAATTAATTTAACATAATGTCTTAGTGTGCAATTGGGGGCGGTACGACCAATTAATTTAATTTAATGCCTCTGAAGGCAATTGTGGATGCTAAGGACAATTAGTTACACATAATTTCTTAGAAGGCCACCGTTACCTTCCAAAGCACTAAATTCAACTAATAGACCTTAGTTCTGTCTCTTATACACATCTTCCTCGAATGCCCAGTTCGAATGAAATTGTTTCTGTGAAGGACAATTAATTAGATTTAATTTCCTAGAAGGAAATTTCGAACATTGATACCAGTTAATTAAATGTTACGCTCAGAGTTGGAAAAACGGGTGGTACGGCAAATTAATTTAATTTTATACCTTAGTAGAAAATTGCCGAAACTATGGTCAAATAGTTGAATTTAGTGTTTTAGAATGTAACTGTTGCAATAAGGATGACTAATTTAATTTACTGCCTCATAAGGCGAATGTGGCCCAATTAATTAAATTTTACGCCCAGATTTGGAAAAACGGGTGGTACGGCAAATTAATTTAATTTTATACCTTAGTAGAAAATTGCCAAAACTATGGTCTAATGGTTGAATTTAGTGTTTTAGAAGGTAACTGTGGCAATAAGGATGATTAATTTAATTTAATGCCTCATAAGGCGATTGTGGGCACTACGATCAATTGATTTAACTGAATGTGTCGTAATCACATTTAATGTCTTAGTGTGCTATTGGGGTTGCGGTACCCAATTAATTTAATTTAACACCTCTGAAGGCAATTATTCATGCTAAGGACAAATATTTACATACAATTTCTTAGAAGGCAATTGTGGGCATTCTGGCCAGTAAATTTAATTTTGTGCCTCTAAAGGCAATTACGGGTACTAAGGCAAATTAATATAACTTTAAGCCTCGCTAGGAAACCTTAGGGAGTACTGATGAAAATTTTTAACACGTGCTTAAGAATATAATTGGGCTAATAAAGACAAAAAATTTAATATCGTGCCTCGGAAAGCAATAGTGGGCACTGAGGCCAGTCATTTTATCTTAATGCCTTAGTGAGGCGTAAATTAAATCGATACGGCTAGTTAATTTTATTTAGTGCCTTAGAAGAAAATTATGTCTGCGAAGGTCAATTAATTAAATTTAATTTCTTAGAAGGAAATTGCGAGCATTGATGCCAGTTAATTAAATTTTACGCCCAGATTTGGTAAAGCGGGTGGTACGGAAAATTAATTTAATTTTATACCTTAGTAGAAAATTGCCGAAACTAAGATCTATTAGTTGAATTTAGTGCTTGAGAAGGTAGCTGTGGCAATAAGGATGACTTATTTAATTTAATGGCTCATAAGGTGATTGTGGGCACTACGATTAATTGATTTAACGGAATGTGTCGCAAGCAATAGCTCCCACTATGGCCAGTTGATTTAATTTAATGTTTTAGTGTGCAATTGGGGTCGGTACGACCAATTAATTTAATTTAATGCCTATGAAGGAAATTATTGGTGCTAAGGACAATTAGTTACATATAATTTCTAAGAAGGCAAATGTGGGCATTGGGGCCAGTAAATTTAATTTGTGCCTCTGAAGGCTATTACGGGTACGAAGGCAAATTAATATATAACTTAAGCCTCGCTACAAAACTTTAGGGAGTACTGATAACAATTTCAAATAAGTGATTTAGAATGTAATTGTGGCAATAAGGACAATTAATTTAATAGCGTGCCCCGAAAGACAATAGTGGTCACTAAGTCCGATCGATTTATTTTAAGGCTGAGTGCGTTCGAGAGCAACACGGCCAATTATTTTTATTTTGTGCCTTTGAAGGAAATTGTGTCTGTGAAGGTCAATTAATTCAATTTAATTTCTCAGAAGGAAATAGCGTGCATTGATGACAGTTAATTAAATTTTCCCTTATACACATCTAGATGGGTGGTACGGCAAATTAATTTAATTTTATACCTTAATAGAAAATTTCTGAAACTAAGGTCTATTAGTTGAATTTAGTGTTTTAGAAGGTAACTGTGGCAATAAGGATGACTAATTTAATTTAATGCCTCATAAGGCGATTGTGGGCACTACGATCAATTGATTTAACTAAATGTGTCGTAATCAATAGTTGACACTAAGGCCAGTTGATTTAATTTAATGTCTTAGTGTGCAATTGGGGTCTGTACGACCAATTAATTTATTTTAATGCCTCTGAAAGCAATTATTGCTAGTGCTAAGGACAATTAGTTACATAAAATTTCTTAGAAGGGAATTGTGGGCATTGAGGCCAGTAAATTTAATTTTTTGCCTCTGAAGGCTATTACGGGTACTAAGGCAAATTAATATAACTTTAAGCCTCGCTAGGAAAATTTAGGGAGTACTGATAAAAAATTTTAATACGTGCTTTAGAATGTAATTGTGGCAATAAACACAAACAATTTAGTATCGTGCCTCGGAAAGCAATAGTGGGCACTAAGGCCAGTCCTTTTTTTTTAATGCCTTAGTGTGCATTCGAGGACGATACGGCCAATTAATTTTAGTTTGAGCCTTAGAAGAAAATTGTGCTTGTGAAGGACAATTAGTTAAATTTAATTTCTTAGAAGGAAATTGCGTGCATTATGCCAATTAATTAAATTTTCAGCCCAGATTTGAAAAAGCGGGTGGTACGGTAAATTAATTTAATTTTATACCTTAGTAGAAAATTGCTGAAACTAAGGTCTATTAGTTGAATTTAGTGCTACTTGGAAGGTAACTGCGGCAATAAGGATGACTAATTTAATTTAATGGCTCATAAGGCGATTGTAGGCACTACGATCAATTGATTTAACCGAAAGTGTCGCAAGCAATAGTTGCCACTATGGCCAGTTGATTTAATTTAATGTTTTAGTGTGCAATTGGGGTCAGAACGACAAATTAATTTAATTTAATGCCTCTGAAGGCAATTATTGGTGCTAAGGACAATTAGTTACATATAATTTCTAAGAAGGCAAATGTGGGCATTGAGGCCAGTAAATTTAATTTTGTGCCTCTGAAGGCTATTACGGGTACGAAGGCAAATTAATATAACTTTAAGCCTCGCAACAAAACTTTAGGGAGTACTGATAACAATTTCAAATAAGTGATTTAGAATGTAATTGTGTCAATAAAGATGACTAATTTAATTTAATGCTAGTGGGCACTAAGGCCAATCATTTTACTTGAATGCCTTAGTGTGCGTTTGATGGCGATACGCCCAATTAATTTTATGATTTCTCTAGATAGTTTACTATAGATTTGGAAAAACGGGTGGTACGGCAAATTAATTTAATTTTATACCTTAGTAGAAAATTGCCGAAACTAAGGCCAATTAGTTGAATTTAGTGTTTTAGAAGGTAACTGTGGCAATAAGGATGACTAATTTAATTTAATGCCTCATAAGGCGATTGTGGGCATTACGATCAATTGATTTAACTGAATGTGTCGTAATCAATAGTTGCCACTACGGCCAGTTGATTTAAAATTTAATGTCTTACTGTGCAATTGGGGTCTGTACGACAAATTAATTTAATTTAATGCCTCTAATGGAAATTATTGGTTGCTAAGGACAATTAGTTACATACAATTTCTCAGAAGGCAATTGTGGGCATTCAGGCCAGTAAATTTAATTTTGTGCCTCTAAAGGAAATTACGGGTACTAAGGCAAATTAATATAACTTTACAAATTTAGATGAAATTAGAGACTGATACTAATTTTTAATACCTGCTTAAGAATATAATTGGGGCAATAAAGACAAACAATTTACAATTGCCTTCATTAAGGCATAAAATTCTCTTAATTCAGTCTCACTATATGTGTATAAGAAAATTAATTTAATTTTATACCTTAGTAGAAAATTGCCGAAACTAAGATCTATTAGTTGAATTTAGTGCTTTAGAAGGTAGCTGTGGCAATAAGGATGACTAATTTAATTTAATGCCTCATAAGGCGATTGTGGGCACTACGATCAATTGATTTAACGGAATGTGTCGCAAGCAATAGATGCCACTATGGCCAGTTGATTTAATTTAATGTTTTAGTGTGCAATTGGGGTCGGTACGACCAATTAATTTAATTTAATGCCTCTGAAGGCAATTATTGGTGCTAAGGACAATTAGCTACATACAATTTGTTAGAAGGGAATTGTGGGCATTGAGGCCGATAAATTTAATTTTTTGCCTCTGAAGGCTATTACGGGTACGAAGGCAAATTAATATAACTTTAAGCCTCACTACAAAACTTTAGGGAGTACTGATAACAATTTCAAATAAGTGATTTAGAATGTAATTGTGGCAATAAGGACAATTAATTTAATATCGTGCCCCGAAAGATCAATACTGGCACTAATTCCAATCTAAGACATTAAATTAAATCTTACTGTGCCTTAGAGACCAACTATTGGCCTATTATTTTTATTTTGTAATTTGAAGGAAATTGTCTCTTATGAAGGTCAATTAACTAAATTTAATTTCTCAGAAGGAAATTGCGTGCATTGATGACAATTAATTAAATTTTCCCCCCAGATTTGGAAAAGCGGGTAGTACAGCAAATTAATTTAGTTTTATACCATAATAGAAAATTTCCGAAAGTAAGGTCTATTAGTTGAATTTAGTGTTCTAGAAGGTAACTGTGGCAATAAGGATGACTAATTTAATTTAATGCCTCATAAGGCGATTGTGGGCACTACGATCAATTGATTTAACTGAATGTGTCGTAATCAATAGTTGCCACTAAGGCCAGTTGATTTAATTTAATGTCTTAGTGTGCAATTGGGGTCTGTACGACCAATTAATTTAATTTAATGCCTCTGAAAGCAATTATTGGTGCTAAGGACAATTAGCTACAGTACAATTTGTTAGAAGGGAATTGTGGGCATTGAGGCCGATAAATTTAATTTTTTGCCTCTGAAGGCTATTACGGGTACTAAGGCAAATTAATATAACTTTAAGCCTCACTACAAAACTTTAGGGAGTACTGATAACAATTTCAAATAAGTGATTTAGAATGTAATTGTGGCAATAAGGACAATTAATTTAATATCGTGCCCCGAAAGACAATCGATTGGCACTAAGTCCAATCGATTTATTTTAATGCCTTAGTGTGCGAGAGGAACGAGGACACTAGTTAATTTTTAATTTTATTTGTGCCTTAGAAGGAAATTGTGTACTCATAAGGTGGTCAGTTAGTGTCGAAATTTAAATTGTTAGAAAGGAATTTATTACGGCAGATTGATTATTTTAATTAAGGCAATTACGGTCTAAGAGGCAAATTAATATAACTTTAAGCCTCACTAGGAAACCTTATGAGGAATTAAATATACCTTAGTAGAAGGTCAATTAGTTACGAAACTAAAAATTAAACTAAGTTCAATTTAGTTGAATTTAGTGCTTTAGAAGTAATCGTGGCAATAAGGATGACTAATTTAATTTAATGCCTCATAAGGTTGTGGGCACTACGATCAATTGATTTAACGAATGTGTCGAAGCAATAGTTGCCACTAAGGCCATTGATTTAATTTAATGTCTTAGTGTGCAATTGGGGTCAGACGACCAATTAATTTAACACTAAAACATTGAAGGAAATTATTGGTGCTAAGTACAATTAGTTACATATAATTTCTTACAAGGCAAATGTGGGCATTGAGGCCAGTAAATTTAATTTTGTGCCTCTGAAGGCAATTCAGGGTACTAAAGCAAATCAATATAACTTTATGCCTCACTTGGAACTCTAGGGAGTACTGATAACAATTTCAAATAAGTGCTTTAGAATGTAATTGTGGCAATAAAGACAATTAATTTAATATCGTGCCTCGTAAGGAAATAGTGGCCACTAAGGCCAATCGATTTATTTTAATGCCTTAGTGTGCGTTAAGCGCGATACAGCCAAGTAATTTTATTTAGTGCCTTAGAAGGAAATCGTGTCTGCGAAGGTCAATTAATTAAATTTAATTTCTTAGAAGGAAATTGCGTGCATTGGTGACAGTTAATTAAATTTTACGCCCAGATTTGGAAAAATGGGTGATACGGTAAATAAATTTCATTTTATACCTTGGTAAAAAATTGCCGAAACTACAGTGAATTAGTTGAATTTAGTGTTTTAGAATGTAATGTGTATGACAGCAATAAGGATGACTAATTTAATTTAAATCCTGATAAGGCGATTGTGGGCACTACGATCAGTTCATTTAACGGAATGTGTCGTAATCAATAGTTGCGACTAAGGCCAGTTGATTTAATTTAAAGTTTTAGTGTGCTATTGAGGCTATGACCAATTAATTTAATTTAATGACTCAAGGCAAGGCTTAAAGTTATATTAATTTGCCTTAGTACCCGTAATTGCCTTTGGAGGCACAAAATTAAGAAATTTACTGGCCTCAAAATTTAATTTTGTGCCTCTGAAGGCAATTACGGGTACTAAGGCAAATTAATATAACTTTAAGCCTCGCTAGGAAACTTTAGAGAGTACTGATAAAAAAATTTAATACGTGCTTTGGAATATAATTGTGGCAATAAGGACAATTAAATTAATATCGTGCCACGGAAAGCAATAGTGGGCACGAAGGCCAATCATTAAATTTTAATGCCTTAGTATATTGCCTTCCGAGACGGATATGAAATTAATTTAGTCATCCTTATTGCCACAATTACCTTCTAAAGCACTTAATTCAACTAAATTTGTTATTGGAAATTACTAATTGTCCTTAGTTAATTAAATTACGCCCAGATTTGGAAACGTGGGTGGTACGGCAAATTAATTAAATTTTATACCTTAGTAGAAAATTGCCAAAACTAATGTCTATTAGTTGAATTTAGTGCTTTAGAAGGTAACTGTGGCAATAAGGATTGACAGACACTAATTTAATTTAATGCCTCATAAGGCGATTGTGGGCACTACGATCAATTGATTTAACTGAATGTGTCGTAAGCAATAGTTGCCACTAAGGCCAATTGATTTAATTTAATGTTTTAGTGTGCAATTCAGTCGGTACAACCAATTAGTTTAATTTAATGCCTTTGAAGGTAATTATTGGTGCTCAGGACAATTAGTTACATATAATTTCTTAGAAGGCAAATGTGGGCATTGAGGCCAGTAAATTTTATTGTGTGTCTCTGAAGGCAATAACGGGTACTAAAGCAAATCAATATAACTTTAAGCCTAACTAGAAAACTCTAGGGAGTACTGATAACAATTTCAAACAAGTGCTTTAGAATGTAATTGTGGCAATAAGGACAATTAATTTAAACACTATAGCCTTATAACTTTCTACTGTACTTAGGCCAATCGATTTATTTTAATGCCTTAGTGTGCGTTCGAGGGCGATACGGCCAAGTAATTTTATTTAGTGCCTTAGAAAGGAAATCGTGTCTGTGAAGGTCATTTAATTAAATTTAATTCCTTAGAAGGAAATTGCGTGCATTGGTGACAGTTAATTAAATTTTGCGCCCAGATTTGGAAAAATGGGTGGTACAGTAAATTAATTTAATTCTACACCTTAGTAGAAAATTCGCGAAACTATAGTCAATTAGTTGAATTTAGTGTTTTAGAATGTAACTGTGGCAATAAGGATGACTGATTTAATTTAATGCCTGGCTCGAGGGCGATACGGCCAAGTAATTTTATTTAGTGCCTTAGAAGGAAATCGTGTCTGTGTAGGTCAATTAATTAAATTTAATTTCTTAGAAGGAAATTGCGTGCATTGGTGACGGTTAATTAAATTTTACGCCCAGATTTGGAAAAATGGGTGGTACGTAAATTAATTTAATTTTATACCTTTGTAGAAAATTGCCGAAACTACAGTGAATTAGTTGAATTTAGTGTTTTAGAATGTAACTGTGGCAATAAGGATGACTAATTTAATTTAATGCCTCATAAGGCGATTGTGGGCACTACGATCAGTTCATTTAACGGAATGTGTCGTAATCAATAGTTGTCCACTAAAGCCAGTTGATTTAATTTAATGTCTTAGTGTGCAATTGTGGTCTGTACGACCAATTAATTTAATTTAATGCCTCTAAAGGCAATTATTGGTTACTAAGGACAATTAGTTACATACAATTTCTTAGAAGACAATAGTGGGCATTGAGGCCATTATATTTAATTTTGTGCCTCTAAAGGCAATTATGGGTACTAAGGCAAATTAATATAACTTTAAGCCTCCCTAGGAAACTTTAGGGAGTACTAATAACAATTTTTAATACGTTCTTTAGAATGTAATTGTGGCAATAAGGACAATTAATTTAATATCGTGCCACGGAAAGCAATAGTGGGCACTAAGGCCAATCATTTTATTTTAATGCCTTAGTGTGCGTTCGAGGACGATACGGCTAGTTAATTTTATTTTGTGCCTTAGAAGGAAATTGTGTATGCGAAGGTCAATTAGTAAAATTTAATTTGTTAGAAGGAAATTGCGAGCATTGATGCCAGTTAATTAAATGACTGCTTCGCTTTTTGCCCAGATTTGGAAAAGTGGGTGGTACGGCAAATTAATTGAATTTTATACCTTAGTAGAAAATTGCTGAAACTAATGTCTATTAGTTGAATTTAGTGCTTTAGAAGGTAACTGTGGCAATAAGGATGACTAATTTAATTTAATACCTCATAAGGCGGTAGTGGGCACTATGATCAATTGATTTAATTACCTGTCAGAGGCAATAGTTGCCTTCTAAGGTCCAGTTGATTTAATTTAATGTTTATAGTGTGCAATTGGAGTCGGTACGACCAATTAGATTAATTTACATGCCTCTGAAGGTAATTATTGGTGCTCAGGATTATTAGTTACACATAATTTCTTAGAAGGCAAATGTGGGCGTTGAGACCAGTAAATTTAATTGTGTGCCTCTGTAGGCAATTGCGGGTACTAAAGCAAATCAATATAACATTAAGCCTCGCTAGGAAACTCTAGGAGTACTGATAACAATTTCAAATAAGTGCTTTAGAATGTAATTGTGGCAATAAGGAATTCTAAATTAATTTCATATCGTGTCTCGGAAGGCAATAGTGGGCACTAAGGCCAATCGATTTATTTTAATGCCTTGTTGTGCGTTCGAGGGCGATACGGCCAAGTAATTTTATTTAGTGCCTTAGAAGGAAATCGTGTCTATGAAGGTCAATTAATTAAATTTAATTCCTTAGAAGGAAATTCCGTGCATTGGTGACAGTTAATTAAATTTTATGCCCAGATTTGGAAAAATGGGTGGTACGGTAAATTAATTTAATTCTATACCTTAGTAGAAAATTGACGAAACTACAGTCAGTTAGTTGAATTTAGTGTTTTAGAATGTAACTATGGCAATAAGGATGACTAATTTAATTTAATGCCTCATAAGGCGATTGTGGGCACTTCGATCAGTTCATTTAACGGAATGTGTCGTAATCAATAGTTGCGACTAAGGCCAGTTGATTTAATTTAATGTCTTACTGTGCAATTGGGGTCTGTACGACAAATTAATTTAATTTAATGCCTCTAATGGAAATTATTGGTTAAATTAATTGACAATTAGTTACATACAACTCTTAGAAGGCAATAGCGGGCATTGAGGCCAGTAAATTTAATTTTGTGCCTCTAAAGGCAATTACGGGTACTAAGGCAAATTAATATAACTTTAAGCCTCGCTAGGAAACTTTATGGAGTACTGATAACAATTTTTAATACGTGCTTTAGAATGTAATTGTGGCAATAAGGACAATTAATTTAATATCGTGCCACGTACCATTCTTATTGCACCTCCAATCCACAATTGCCTTTTAAGGCCTTATATTAAATTAATTGTTCGATACCTTCCAATTGCACACTAGTGCCTTAAAAGGACAATTGTGTTTGCGTAGGTCAATTAGTAAAATTTAATTTGTTAGAAGGAAATTGCGAGCATTGATGCCAGTTAATTAAATTTTTTGCCCAGATTTGGAAAATTGGTGTTACGGCAAATTAATTGAATTTTATACCTTAGTAGAAAATTGCCGAAACTAATGTCCTTAGTGGCATTTAGTACACTTTAGAAGGTAACTGTGGCAATAAGGATGACTAAATTTATTATTTAATGCCTCATAAGGCGATTGTGGGCACTACGATCAGTTCATTAAACGGAATGTTCCTAAGCAATAGTTGCCACTAAGGCCAATTGATTTAATTTAATGTTTTAGTGTGCTACTGGAAGCGGTATGAACAATTAATTTAATTTAATGACTCTGAAGGCAATTGTTGGTGCTAAGGACAATTAGTTACGTATAATTTCTTAGAAGGCAATTGTGGGCATTGATTCCAGTAAATTTAATTTTGTGCCTCTGAAGGCTATTACGGATACTAAGGCAAAATAATATAACTTTAAGCCTCACTAGGAAACTCTAGGGAGTACTGAAAACAATTTAAAATAGGTGCTTTAGAATGTAATTAAATGGCAATAAGGACAATTAATTTAATATCGTGCTTCGGAAGGCTATAGTGGGCACTAAGGCCAATCGATTTATTTTAATGCCTTAGTGTGAGTTCGGGTGATACGGCCCAAGTAATTTTATTTAGTGCCTTAGAAGGAAATTATGTCTACGAAGATCAATTAATTAAATTTAATTTCTTAGCAGGAAATTGCGTGCATTGATGACAGTTAATTAAATTTTTTGCCTAAATTTGGAAAAGCGGGTGGTACGGCAAATTGTCTTTAATTTTATATATTAGTAGAAAAGAAACTATTGGTCAATCCCCGAATTTATTGCTTTAGAAGGTAACTGCCCACAATAAGGATGACTAATTTAATTTAATGCCTCACAAGGCGATTGTGGGCATTACGACAATTGATTTAACTTAATGTGTCGTAAGCAATAGTTGCCACTAAGGCCAGTTGATTTAATTTATTGTCTTAGTGTGCAATTGGGGTCTGCACAACCAATTAATTCAATTTAATGCCTCTGAATGCAATTATTGGTGCTAAGGACAATTAGTTACCTATAATTTCTTAGAAGGCAAATATGGGCATTGAGGCCAGTAAATTTAATTTTGTGCCTCTGAAGGCTATTACGGGTACTAAGGCAAATTGATATAACTTTAAGCCTCGCTAGGAAACTCTGGGGAGTACTGATAAAAAATTTTAATACGTGCTTTAGAATGTAATTGGGGCAATAAGGACAATTAATTTAATATCATATCTCGGAAAGCAATAGTGGGCACTAAGGCCAATCGATTTATTTTAATGCCTTAGTGTGCATTCGAGGGCGATACGGCCAATTAATTTTACTAAAATAGAAGGAAATTGTGTTGTAAGGACAATTAGTTAAATTTATAAAAGAAGGAAACAGAGCTTTGATGCAAGTTAATTAAATTTTACGCCCAGATATCGAAAAACGGATGGTACGGCAAATTAATTTTATTTTATACCTTAGTAGAAAATTGTTGAAACTATGGTCAATTAGTTGAATTTAGTGTTTTAGAAGGTAACTTTGGCAATAAGGATGACTAATTTAACTTAATGCCTCAAAAGGCGATTCCGGGCACTACGATCAATTGATTTAACAGAATGTGTCGTTAATATAACTTTAAGCCTCACTAGGAAACTTTGGGGAGTACTAATAAAAAAATTTAATACGTGCTTTAGAATGTAATTGTGGCAATAAGGACAATTAATTTAATATCGTATCTTGGAAGGCAACAGTGGGCTCTAAGGCCAATCAATTTATTTTAATGCCTTAGAGTGCGTTCGAGAGCGATACGGCCAATTAATTTTATTTTGTGCCTAAGAAGGAAATTGTGTCTGTGAAGGACAATTAGATTTAATTTCTTAGAAGGAAATTGCGAGCATTGATGCCAGTTAATTAAATTTTACACCCAGATTTGGAAAAACGGGTGGTACGACAAATTAATTTAATTTTATACCTTAGCAAAAAATTGCCAAAACTACGGTCAATTAGTTTAATTTAGTGCTTCAGAAGGTAACTGTGGCAATAAATATGTCTAATTTAATTTAATGCCTCATAAGGCGATTGTGGGCACTACGATCAATTGATTTAACGTAATAAAGTGTCGTAAGCAATAGTAGCCACCTACACAGTTGATTAAATTTGATGTCTTAGTGTGCAATTGGGGTCGGTACGACCAATTACTTTAATTTAATGCCGCTGAAGGCAATTGTTGGTGCTAAGGACAATTAGTTACATACAATTTCTTAGAAGGTAATTGTGGGCAATGAGGCCAGTAAATTTAATTTTGTGCCTCTGAAGGCTATTACGGGTACTATAGCAAGTTAATATAACTTTAAACCTCGCTAGGAAACTTTAGGGAGTACTGATAATAATTTCAAATACTTGCTTTAGAATGTAATTGTGGCAATCAGGACAATTAAATTAATATCGTGCCTCGGCAAGCAATAGTGGGCACTAAGGCCAATCGATTTATTTTAATGCCTTTGCGTGCGTTCGAGGGCGATACTTCCAATTAATTTTATTTTCTGCCTTAGAAGGAAATTGTGTCTATGAAGGACAATTAGATTTAATTTCTTAGAAAGAAATTGCGTGCATTGATGCCAGTAAATTAGGCATTAAATTTTACGCCCAGATTTGGAAAAACGGGTGATACTGCAAATTAATTTAATTTTATACCTTAGTAGAAAATTTAAACTAATTGGCCTTAGTTGAATTTATTGCTTTAGAAGGCACTGTGGCAATAAGGATGACTAATTTAATTTAATGCCTCATAAGGCGATTGTGGGCATTACGATCAATTGATTTAACTAAATGTGTCATAAGCAATTGTTGCCACTAAGGCCAATTGATTTAATTTAATGTCTTAGTGTGCAATTGGGGGCGGTACGAACAATTAATTTAATGTAATGCCTCTGAAGGCAATTGTGGATGCTAAGGACAATTTGTTACACATAATTTCTTAGAAGGCAATTGTGGGCACTCAGGCCAGTAAATTTAATTTTGTGCCTCTGAAGGCAATAACGAGTACTAAGGCAAGTTAATATAAATTTAAGCCTCACTAGGAAACTTTGGGGAGTACTGATAATAATTTTAAATACGTGCTTTAGAATGTAATACTGTGGCAATAAGGACAATTAATTTAATATTGTGCCTCGGAAGGTAATAGTGGGCACTAAGGCCAATAGATTTATTTTAATGCCTTAGTGTGCGTTCGAAGCGATACGGCCAATTAATTTTATTTGGTGCATTAGAATTATTATCAGTCAGGGACCGACAATTAGATTTAACATCTACATGAAAATTACGAGCATTGGTGTATAAGAATTAAATTTTACGCCCGTATTTGGAAAACTGGGTGGTACGCATTGCCACAATTACATTCTAAAGCACGTATTTAAAATTATAGATGTGTATAAGAGACAGATTTCACACTAAGACATTAAATTAACTGCGGCAATAAGGATGACTAATTTAATTTAATGCCTCATAAGGCGATTGTGGGCACTACGATCAATTGATTTAACTAAATGTGTCGTAAGCAATTGTTGCCACTTAGTCCAATTGATTTAATTTAATGTCTCAGTGTGCAATTGGGGGTGGTACGACCAATTAATTTAATTTAATGCCTCCTTCGGAGGCACAAAATTAAATTTACTGGCCTCAATGCCCACAATTGCCTTCTAACAAATTATCAGTGTAAACCCCCTGAAGGCAATAACGGGCCCTGTCTCTTATACAATATAAATTTAAGCCTCACTAGGAAACTTTGGGGAGTTCTGATAATAATTTTAAATACGTCTTTAGAATGTAATTGTGGCAATAAGGACAATTAATTTAATATCGCGCCTCGGAAGGCGATAGTGGGCACTAAGGCCAATCGATTTATTTTAATGCCTTAGTGTGCGTTTGAGGGCGATACGGCCAAGTAATTTTATTTAGTGCCTTAGAAGGAAATTGTGTCTGTGAAGGTCAATTAATTAAATTTAATTTCTTAGATGGAAATTGCGAGCAGTTGACAGCTAATTAAATTTTACGCCCACATTTAGGAAAATGGGTATAAGAGACAAATTAATGCCATTTTATACCTTCAGGTTATCGTAGTGCCCCACAAAATACACTTAATTAAATTTAATTTTGTGCCTCTGAAGGCAATTACGGGTACTAAGGCAAGTTAATATAACTTTAAGCCTCACTAGGAAACTTTGGGGAGTACTGATAATAATTTTTAATACGTGCTTTAGAATGTAATTGTGGCAATAAGGACAATTAATTTAATATCGTGCCTCAGAAGGTAATAGTGGGCACTAAGGCCAATCGATTTATTTTAATGCCTTAGTGTGCGTTCGAGGGCAAGATACGGCCAATTAATTTTATTTGGTGCCTTAGAAGGAAATAGTGTCTATGGAGGACAATTAGATTTAATTTCTTAGAAGAAAATTGTGAGCATTGATGCCAGTAAATTATATTTTACGCCCAGATTTGGAAAAGCGGGTGGTACGGCAAATTAATTCAATTTTATACCTTAGATGAAAATTGTCGAAACTACGGTCAATTAGTTAAATTTTGTGCTTTAGAAATTAACTGCGGCAATAAGGATGACTGATTTAATTTAATGCCTCATAAGGCGATTGTGGGCACTACGATCAATTGAATTGTCCATCGCAGACACTTTCAATTGATTTAACTTAATGTGTCGTAATCAATAGTTGCTACGAAGGCCAGTTGATTTAATTAAATGTCTTAGTATGCAATTGGGGTTAATTGTCAAAATTAATTTAATTTCTCTCAGAAGGCAATTGTTGGTGCTAAGGACAATTAGTTACATACAATTTCTTAGAAGGCAATTGTGGGCATTGAGGCCAGTAAATTTAATTTTGTGCCTCCGAAGGCAATTACGGGTACTAAGGCAAATTAATATAACTTTAAGCCTCGCTAGGAAACTCTAGGAGTAGTGATAACAATTTCAAATAAGTGATTTAGCATGTAATTGTGGCAGTAAAGAAAATTAATTTAATATCGTGCCTCGGAAGGCAATAGTGGGCATTAAGGCAAATCAATTTATTTTAATGCCTTAAAGTGCGTTCTAGAACGATATGGCCAAGTAATTTTATTTAGTGCCTTAGAAGGAAATTGTGTCTGTGAAGGACAATTAGTTAAATGTAATTTCTTGGTGCCCACTTGTTGCCACTAAGGCCAATTGATTTAATTTAATGTCTTAGTGTGCAATTGGGGGCGGTACGACCAATTAATTTAATTTAATGCCTCTGAAGGCAATTATTGGTGCTAAGGACAATTAGTTACACATAATTTCTTAGAAGGCAATTGTGGGCATTGAGGCCAGTAAATTTAATTTTGTGCCTCCGAAGGCAATTACGGTACTAAGGCAAATTAATATAACCTGAAGCCTCGCTAGGAAACTTTAGGGAGTACAAATAACACATTTAAAATAAGTGGCGACAAGGAAAATTAATTTAATATCGTGCCTCAGAAACCAATAGTGGGCACTAAGGCCAATCATTTTATTTTAATGCCTTAGTGTGCGTTCGAGGGCGATACGGCCAATTAATTTTATTTAGTGCCTTAGAAGGAAATTGTGTCTGTGAAGGACAATTAGTTAAATTTAATTTCTTAGAAGGAAATTGCGAGCATTGATGCCAGTTAATTAAATTTTACGCCCAGATTTGGAAAAACGGATGGTACGGCAAATTAATTTAATTTTATACCTTAGTAGAAAATTGCCGAAACTAAGGTCAATTAGTTGAATTTAGTGTTTTAGAAGGTAACTGTGGCAATAAGGATGACTAATTTAATTTAATGCCTCATAAGGCGATTGTGGGCATTACGATCGATTGATTTAACTGAATGTGTCGTAAGCACTAATTGCCACTAAGGCCAATTGATTTAATTTAATGTCTTAGTGTGCAATTGGGGGCAGATGCCTATATAGGCATCTACTAGTAAATTTAATTTTGTGCCTCCGAAGGCAATTACCGGTACTAAGGCAAATTAATATAACCTTAAGCCTCGCTAGGAAACTTTAGGGAGTACTGATAACAATTTCAAATAAGTGCTTTAGAATGTAATTGTGGCACTAAGGACAATTAATTTAATATCGTGCCTCGGAAAGCAATAGTGGGCACTAAGGCCAATCATTTTATTTTAATGCCTTAGTGTGCGTTCGAGGGCGATACGGCCAATTAATTTTTTTTTGTGCCTTAGAAGGAAATTGTGTCTGTGATGGACAATTAGTTAAATTTAATTTTTAGAAGGAAATTGCGAGCATTGGTGCCAGTAAATTAAATTTTACGCCCAGATTTGGAAAAACGGGTGGTACGGAAAATTAATTTAATTTTATACCTTAGTAGAAAAGTTTGCCGAAACTAAGGTCAATTAGTTGAATTTAGTGTTTTAGAAGGTAACTGTGGCAATAAGGATGACTAATTTAATTTAATGCCTCATAAGGCGATTGTGGGCATTACGATCGATTGATTTAACTGAATGTGTTGTAAGCACTAGTTGCCACTAAGGCCAATTGATTTAATTTACTGTCTTAGTGTGCAATTGGGGGTACGGCCAATTAATTTAATTTAAAAAATTAATTGCACATTAAATTAAATCAAGGCACAATTAGTTACACATAATTTCTTAGAAGGCAATTAAATTAATTGAGGCCAGTAATTTAATTTTGTGCCTCCGAAGGCAATTACGGGTACTAAGGCAAATTAATATAACCTTAAGCCTCGCTAGGAAACTTTAGGAAGTACTGATAACAATTTCAAATAAGTGTTTTAGAATGTAATTGTGGCACTAAGGACAATTAATTTAATATCGTGCCTCAGAAAGCAATAGTGGGCACTAAGGCCAATCATTTTATTTTAATTACATTAATTGCCAGATTTGGAAAAACGGATGGTACGGCAAATTAATTTAATTTTATACCTTAGTAGAAAATTGCCGAAACTAAGGTCAATTAGTTGAATTTAGTGTTTTAGAAGGTAACTATGGCAATAAGGATGACTAATTTAATTTAATGCCTCATAAGGCGATTGTGGGCATTACGATCGATTGATTTAACTGAATGTGTCGTAAGCACTAGTTGCCACTAAGGCCAATTGATTTAATTTAATGTCTTAGTGTGCAATTGAAGGTACGAATTAATTTAATTTAATGCCTCTCAAGTCCCCACTATTGCTTTCCGTTGCACGATATTAAATCTGTAAATTATAAGAGACAGGCCCTTAGTGGCAACTAGTGCCATAATTTTATTCTTAAAGCAATTACCGGTACTAAGGCAAATTAATATAACCTTAAGCCTCGCTAGGAAACTTTAGGGAGTACTGATAACAATTTCAAATAAGTGCTTTAGAATGTAATTGTGGCAATAAGGACAATTAATTTAATATCGCCTCGTTTGGCAATAGTGGGCACTATTGCCAATCATCGCCTTTTAAGAGACTTAAGTTAAATCAATCGATCCTTATTGCCACATTATCGCCTTATGAGTAAAATTAAACAAATTTTGTCTGTCTCTTATACACATTAGACTAAATTCAAGAAGTTCATATTGCGAGCATTGGTGCCAGTTAATTAAATTTTACGCCCAGATTTGGAAAAACGAGTTGTACGGAAAATTAATTTCGGTATAAATTAAGAGAACTATTTGTCCATCACTAAGGCCAATTAGTTGAATTTAGTTTTTAGAAGGTAATCTGTGTATAAGAGACAGCCTTAGTACCCATAATTGGCTTTGGAGGCACCAAATTAAATTTACTGGCCTCAATGCCCACAATTGCCTTCGTAAGCATTAGTTGCCACTAAGTCCCTTAGATTTAAATTAATTCTTAATGTGCAATTCTCTTACGGCCAAGTAATTTAATTTAATGGCAATTATTGGTGCTAAGGACAATTAGTTACACATAATTTTTTAGAAGGCAATTGTGGGCATTGAGGCCATTAAATTTAATTTGGTGCCTCCAAAGCCAATTATGGGTACTAAGGCAAATTAATATAACCTTAAGCCTCGTTAGGAAACTTTAGAGAGTACTGATAACAATTTCAAATAAGTGCTTTAGAATGTAATTGTGGCAATAAGGATAATTAATTTAATATCGCCTCGAAAAGTAATAGTGGGCACTAAGGCCAATCATTTTATTTTAATGCCTTAGTGTATGCTCGAGGCGATACGGCCAATTAATTTTATTTAGTGCCTTAGAAGGAAATTGTGTCTAAGTTAATTAATTTAATTTAATTTCTTAGAAGGAAATTGCGAGGATTGATGCCAGAAAACGGATGGTACGGCAAATTAATTTAATTTTATACCTTAGTAGAAAATTGCCGAAACTAAGGTCAATTAGTTGAATTTAGTGTTTTAGAAGGTAACTGTGGCAATAAGGATGACTAATTTAATTTAATGCCTCATAAGGCGATTGTGGCATTACGATCGATTGATTTAACTGAATGTGTCGTAAGCACTAGTTGCCACTAAGGCCAATTGATTTAATTTAATGTCTTAGTGTGCAATTGGGGGCGGTACGGCCAATTAATTTAATTTAATGCCTCTGAAGGCAATTATGGTGCTAAGGACAATTAGTTACACATAATTTCTTAGAAGGCAATTGTGGGCATTGAGGCCAGTAAATTTAATTTTGTGCCTCCGAAGGCAATTACGGGTACTAAGGCAAATTAATATAACCTTAAGCCTCGCTAGGAAACTTTAGGAGTACTGATAACAATTTCAAATAAGTGCTTTAGAATGTCACAATTGTGGCAATAAGGATAATTAATTTAATATCGTGCCTCGAAAAGCAATAGTGGGCACTAAGGCCAATCTATTTTATTTTAATGCCTTAGTGTGCGTTCGAGGCGATACGGCCAATTAATTTTATTTAGTTCTTAGAAGGAAATTGTGTCTACTAAGGTCAATTAATTAAATTTAATTTCTTAGAAGGAAATTGTGTATGCATTGTGCCAGTTAATTAAATTTTTAGATTTGGAAAATCGGGTATTACTGTAAATTAATTAATTTTATACCTTAGTATTCCAATTGCCAAACTAATACAATTAGTTGAATTTAGTGTTTTAGAACTCCCTAAATGGCAATAAGGATGACTAAATTTAATTTAATGCCTCATAAGGCGATTGTGGGCATTACGATCGATTGATTTAAATGAATGTGTCGTAAGCACTAGTTGCCACTAAGGCCAATTGATTTAATTTAATGTCTTAGTGTGCAATTGGGGGAGGTACGGCCAATTAATTTAATTTAACTCCAATAATGTTTCCTGAAGGCAATTATTGGTGCTAAGGACAATTAGTTACACATAACACACATTTCTTGCAAAATGTAATTGGCCTCTGTATTAAATTTAATTTTGTGCCTCCGAAGGCAATTACGGGTACTAAGGCAAATTAATATAACTTTAAGCCTCGCTAGGAAACTTTAGGGAGTACTGATAACAATTTCAAATAAGTGCTTTAGAATGTAATTGTGGCAATAAGGATAATTAATTTAATATCGTGCATCGGAAAGTAATAGTGGGCACTAAGGCCAATCATTTTATTTTAATGCCTTAGTGTGCGTCGAGGGCAATACGACCAATTAATTATATTTAGTCCCTTAGAAGTTTCCTAGCGAGGCTTAGTGTTATATCAATCGATGCCTTAATGCAGGTAATTTCGAGCATTGAGGCAGTAAATTAAATTTTAGGCCTGTCTCTTATACACAATTGGATGGTACGGCAAATTAATTTAATTTTATACCTTAGTAGAAAATTGTCGAAACTAAGGTGAATACATTAATGTAATTCTTACTTCAAACAGGCATTAAACCAATTAATTTAATTTAATTCCTCTGAAGGCAATTGTGGATGCTAAGGACAATTAGTTACACATAATTTCTTAGAAGGCAATTGTGGGCATTGAGGCCAGTAAATTTAATTTTGTGCCTCCGAAGGCAATTACCGGTACTAAGGCAAATTAATATAACCTTAAGCCTCGCTAGGAAACTTTAGGGAGTACTGATAACAATTTCAAATAAGTGCTTTAGAATGTAATTGTGGCAATAAGGACAATTAATTTAATATCGTGCCTTAAAAGCAATAGTGGGCACTGAGGCTAATTATTTTATTTTAATGCCTTAGTGTGCGAATCGAGGGGCGATACGGCCAATTAATTTTATTTAGTGCGTTAGAAGAAAATTGTGTCTGTGAAGGTCAATTAATTGAATTTAATTTCTTAGAAGCAAATTGCGAGCATTGATGCCAGTTAATTAAATTTTACGCCCAGATTTGGAAAAATGGATGGTACGGCAAATTAATTTAATTTTATACCTTAGTAGAAAATTGCCGAAACTAAGGTCAATTAGTTGAATTTAGTGTTTTAGAAGGTAACTGTGGCAATAAGGATGACTAATTTAATTTAATGCCTCATAAGGCGATTGTGGGCATTACGATCGATTGATTTAACTGAATGTGTCGTAAGCACTAGTTGCCACTAAGGCCAATTGATTTAATTTAATGTCTTAGTGTGCAATTGGGGGCGGTACGGCCAATTAATTTAATTTAATGCCTCTGAAGGCAATTATTGTTGCTAAGGACAATTAGTTACACATAATTTCTTAGAAGGCAATTGTGGGCATTGAGGCCAGTAAATTTAATTGCAGATTTGTTCCTCCGAAGGCAATTACGGGTATTAAGGCAAATTAATATAACTTTAAGCCTCGCTAGGAAAATTTAGGGAGTACTGATAACAATTTCAAATAAGTTCTTTAGAATGTAATTGTGGCAATAAGGATAATTAATTTAATATCGTGCATCGGAAAGCAATAGTGGGCACTAAGGCCAATCATTTTATTTTAATGCCTTAGTGTGCGTTCGAGGGCGATACAGCCAATTAATTTTATTTAGTGCCTTAGAAGGAAATTGTGTCTGAAGGTCAATTAATTATAATCGCCTTATTTAGAAGGAAATTGTGAGCATTGATGCCAGTTAATTAATTTTTACGCCCAGAATTGGAAAAATGGATGGTGCGGCATATTAATTTAATTTTATACCTTAGTAGAAAATTGCCGAAACTAAGGTCAATTAGTTGAATGTAGTGTTTTAGAAGGTAACTGTGGCAATAAGGATGACTAATTTAATTTAATGCCTCATAAGGCGATTGTGGGCATTATCGATCGATCGATTTAACTGAATGTGTCGTAAGCACTAGTGGCCACTAAGGCCAATTGATTTAATTTAATGTCTTAGTGCGCTATTGGGGGCGGTACGGCCAATTAATTTAATTTAATGTCTCTGAAGGCAATTATTGGTGCTAAGGACAATTAGTTACACAAAATTTCTTAGAATGCAATTGTGGCATTGTGGCCAGTAAATCTAATTTTGTGCCTCCGAAGCCAATTACGGGTACTAAGGCAAATTAATATAACCTTAAGCCTCGCTAGGAAACTTTTGGGAGTACTGATAACAATTTCAAATAAGTGCTTTAGATTGTAATTGTGGCACTAAGGACAATTAATTTAATATCGTGCCTCGGAAAGCAATAGTGGGCACTAAGGCCAATCATTTTATTTTAATGCCTTAGTGTGCGTTCGAGAGCGATACGGCCAATTAATTTTATTTAGTGCCTTAGAAGAAAATTGTGTCTGCGAAGGTCAATTAATTAAATTTAATTTCATAGATAGAAAATTAAGAGCGTTGATGCCAGTTAATTAAATTTTTAGCCCAGATTTGGAAAAACGGATGGTACGGCAAATTAATTTAATTTTATACCTTAGTAGTAAATTGCCGAAACTAAGGTCAATTAGTTTAATTTAGTGTTTTAGAAGGTAACTGCAGCAATAAGGATGACTAATTTAATTTAATGCCTCATAAGGCGATTGTAGGCATTACGATCGATTGATTTAACTGAATGTGTCCTAAGCACTAGTTGCCACTATGTCCAATTGATTTAATTTAATGTCTTAGTGTGCAATTGGGGCAGTACGGCCAATTAATTTAATTTAATGCCTCTGAAGGCAATTAATGGTGCTAAGGACAATTATTTACACATAATTTGATAGAAGGCAATTGTGGGCATTGAGGCTAGTAAATTTAATTTTGTGCCTCCGAAAGAAATTACCGGTACTAAGGCAAATTAAAATAATCTTAAGCATCGTTAGGAAACTTTAGGTAGTACTGATAACAATTTCAAATAAGTGCTTTAGAATGTAATTGTGGAAATAAGGATAATTAATTTAATATCGTGCATCGGAAAGCAATAGTGGGAACTAAGGCCAATCATTTTATTTTAATGCCTTAGTGTGCATTCGAGGGCGATACGGCCAATTAATTTTATTTAGTGCCTTAGAAGGAAATTGTGTCTGTGAAAGTCAATTAATTAAATTTAATTTCTTAGAAGCAAATTGCGGGCATTGATGTCAGTTAATTAAATTTTTGGCCCAGATTTGGAAAAACGGGTGGTACGGCAAATTAATTTAATTTTATACCTTAGTAGAAAATTGCCAAAACTAAGGTCAATTAGTTGAATTTAGTGTTTTAGAAGGTAACTGTGGCAATAAGGATGACTAATTTAATTTAATGCCTCATAAGGCGATTGTGGGCATTACGATCGATTGATTTAACTGAATGTGTCGTAAGCACTAGTTGCCACTAAGGCCAATTGATTTAATTTAATGTCTTATTCTAAATATTATGTTGTGCAATTGGGGGCGGTTCGACCAATTAATTTAATTTAATTCCTCTGAAGGCAATTGTGGATGCTAAGGACAATTGGCTACACATAATTTCTTAGAAGGCAATTGTGGGCATTCAGGCCCGTAAATTTAAGCCTCGCTAGGAAACTATAGGGAGTACTGATAACAATTTCAAATAAGTGCTTTAGAATGTAATTGTGGCAATAAGGATAATTAATTTAATATCGTGCATCAGAAAGCAATAGTGGGCACTAAGGCCAATCATTTTATTTTAATGCCTTACTGTGCGTTCGAGGGCTATACGGCCAATTAATTTTATTTAGTGCTTAGAAGAAAATTGTGTCTGTGAAGGTCAAATAATTAAATTTAATTTCATAGAAGGAAATTGAGCATTGATGCCGCTAATTAAATTTTACGCCAGATTTGGAAAAACGGATGGTTCGGCAAATTAATTTAATTTTATACTTTAGTAGAAAATTGCCGAAACTAAGGCCAATTAGTTGAATTTTTACGACACGATTGGGGTTTTAGAAGGTAACTATGGCAAAAAGGATGACTAATTTAATTTAATGCCTCATAAGGCGATTGTGGGCATTACGATCGATTATGTTAACTGAATGTGTCGTAAGCAATTGTTGTCACAGAGGCCAATTGATTTAATTTAATGTCTTAGTGTGCAATTGGGGGCGGTACGGCCAATTAATTTAATTTAATGCCTCTGAAGGCAATTAATGGTGCTAAGGACAATTAGTTAGACATAATTTCTTACAAGGCAATTGTGGGCATTGACGCCAGTAAATTTAATTTTGTGCCTCCGTAGGCAATTACGGATACTAAGGCAAATTAATATAACTTTAGGCCTCACTAGGAAACTCTAGGGAGTACTCATAAAAATTTAAAGTAAGTGCCTTAGAATGTAATTGTGGCAATAAGGACAATTAATTTAATATTGTGCCTTAAAGCAATATTGGGCACTAAGGCCAATCATTTTATTTTAATGCCTTAGTGTTCTTCCGAGGGCGATACGGCCAATTAATTTTATTTTGTGCCTTA
The DNA here is from genome assembly GCA_025175665.1 of Cinchona pubescens. Taxonomy (NCBI): domain Eukaryota; kingdom Viridiplantae; phylum Streptophyta; class Magnoliopsida; order Gentianales; family Rubiaceae; genus Cinchona; species Cinchona pubescens. Next base: position 47,281 of record JANKKI010000044.1, read on the forward strand.
GAAGGAAATTGTTTCTGCGATGGACAATTAGTTAAATTTAATTTCACAGAAGGAAATTGCGAGCATTGGTGCCAGTTAATTAAATTTTACGCTCAGATTTGGAAAAATAAATGGTACGAAAAATTAATTTAATTTTATACCTTAGTAGAAAATTAAACTAAGGTCTCTTAGTTGAATTTAATGTTTTAAGAAGGTAACTGTGGCAATAAGGATGACTACTTTATTTTAATTCCTCATAAGGCGATTGTGGGCATTACGATCGATTGATTTAACTGAATATGTCGTAAGGACTAGTTGGCACTAAGGCCAATTGATTTAATTTAATGTCTTAGTGTGCAATTGGGGGCGGTACGACAAATTAATTTAATTTAATTCCTCTGAAGGCACTTGTGGACGCTAATCTGACAATTAGCTACACATAATTTCTTAGAAGACAATTGTGGGCATTGAGGCCAGTAAATTTAATTTTGTGCCTCCGTATAAAAAGGCAATTACCGGTACTAAGGCAAATTAATATAATCTTAAGCCTCGCTTGGAAACTTTAGGGAGTACTGATAACAATTTCAAATAAGTGCTTTAGAATGTAATTGTGGCACTAAGGACAATTAATTTAATATCGTGCCTTAAAGTAATAGTGGGCACTAAGGCCAATCATTTTATTTTAATGCCTTAGTGTGCGTTCGAGGGCGATACGGCCAATTAATTTTATTTAGTGCCTTAGAAGGAAACTGTTTCTGTGGAAGTCAATTAATTAAATTTAATTTCCTAGAAGGAAATTGCGAGAATTGATGCCAGTTAATTAAATTTTACGCCCAGATTTGGAAAAACGGATGGTACGGCAAATTATTTTATTTTTATGCCTTAGTAGAAAATTGCCGAAACAAAGGTCAATTAGTTGAATTTAGTGTTTTAGAAGGTAACTGTGGCAATGAGGATGACTAATTTAATTTATTGCCTCTTAAGGCGATTGTGGGCATTACGATCGATTGATTTCCCATTAACTGATTGTGTCATAAGCACTAGTTGCCACTAAGGCCAATTGATTTAATTTAATGTCTTTGTGTGCTATTGGGGGCGGTACGGCCAATTAATTTAATTTAATGCCTCTAAAGGCAATTATTGGAGCTAAGGACAATTAGTTACACTAATTTCTTAGAACGCAATTGTTGGCATTAAGGCCAATAAATCTAATTTTGTGCCTCCGAAGGCAATTATGGGTACTAAGGCAAATTAATATAACCTTAAACCTCGATAGGAAACTTTAGGGAATACTGATAACAATTTCAAATAAGTGCTTTAGAATGTAATTCTGGCACTAAAGACAATTAATTTAATATCGTGCCTCGGAAAGCAATAGTGGGCACTAAGGCCAATCATTTTATTTTAATGCCTTTGTGTGCGTTCGAGGGCGATACGGCCAATTAATTTTATTTAGTGCCTTAGAAGGAAATTGTGTATGTGAAGGTCAATTAATTAAATTTAATTTCTTAGAAGCAAATTGCGTGTCATTGATGACAGTTAATTAAATTTTCTGCCCATATTTGGAAAAGCGGGTGGTACGGCAAATTAATTTAATTTTATACCTTAGTAGAAAATTGCCGAAACTAAGGTCTATTGGTTGAAATTAGTGCTTTAGAAGGTAACTGTGGCAATAAGGATGACTAATTTAATTTAATGCCTCATAAGTCGATAGTGGGCACTACGATCAATTGATTTAACGGAATGTGTCGTAAGCAATAGTTGCCACTAAGGCCTGTTGATTTAATTTAATGTCTTAGTGTGCAATTGGGGTCGGCAATTATTGGTGTTAAGGACAATTAGTTACATATAATTTCTTACAAGGCAATTATTTAGTGTTTTAGAAGGTAACTGCGGCAATAAGGATGTCTAATTTAATTTAATGCCTCTTAAGGAGATTGTGGGCATTAGGGTAGATTGATTTAACTGAATGTGTTGTATGCACTAGTTGCCTCTAAGTCCAATTGATTCAATTTAATGTCTTAGTGTGCAATTGGGGGCGGTACGGCCAATTAATTTAATTTAATGCCTCTGAAGGCAATTAATGGTGCTAAGGACAATTAGTTTACATAATTTTATAGAAGGCAATTGTGGGCATTGAGGCCAGTAAATTTAATTTTGTGCCTCCGAAAGCATTTACCGGTACTAAGGCAAACTAAAATAACCTTAAGCCTCGCTAGGAAACTTTAGGGATTACTGATAACAATTTCAAATAAGTGCTTTAGAATGTAATTGTGGCAATAAGGATAATTAATTTAATATCGTGCATCGGAAAGCAATAGTGGGCACTAAGGCCAATCATTTTATTTTAATGCCTTAGTGTGCGTTCGAGGGCGATACGGCCAATTAATTTTATTTAGTGCCTTAGAAGGAAATTGTGTCGGTGTAGGTCAAATAATTAAATTAAATTTCTTAGAAGGAAATTGCGAGCATTGATGCCAGTTAATTAAATTTTTGGCCCAGATTTGGAAAAACGGGTGGTACGGCAAATTAATTTAATTTTATACCTCGAATGTATTAATTAAATTATAATTTCTGGCTTATTGATTCTAGATTAAATAAGTATCACAATTATGTATGAAACTTAATTGTACATTTATTTAATTTAATGCCTCATAAGGCGATTGTAGGCATTACGATCGATTGATTTAACTGAATGTGTCGTAAGCACTAGTTGCCACTAAGGCCAATTGATTTAATTTAATGTCTTAGTGTGCAATTGGGGGCGGTACGGCCAATTAATTTAATTTAATGCCTCTAAAGGCAATTATTGGTGCTAAGGACAATTAGTTACACATAATTTCTTAGAAGGCAATTGTGGACATTGAAGGCAGTAAATTTAATTTTGTTCCTCCGAAGGCAATTACCGGTACTAAGGCAAATTAATATAACCTTAAGCCTCGCTAGGAAACTTTAGGGAGTACTGATAACAATTTCAAATAAGTGCTTTAGAATGTAATTGTGGCAATAAGGATAATTAATTTAATATCGTGAATCGGAAAGCAATATTGGGCACTAAGGCATCAATCATTTTATTTTAATGCCTTAGTGTGCGTTTGAGGGCGATACGGCCAATTAATTTTATTTAGTGCTTAGAAGAAAATTGTGTCTGTGAAGGTCAAATAATTAAATTTAATTTCCTAGAAGGAAATTGTGAGCATTGATTCCAGTTAATTAAATTTTACGCCCAGATGATTTGGAAAAATGGATGGTACAGCAAATTAATTTAATTTTATACTTGACCTTAGAAAATTGCCGAAACTAAGGTCAATTAGTTGAATTTAGTGTTTTAGAAGGTAACTGTGGCAATAAGGATGACTAATTTAATTTAATGCCTCATAAGGCCACTGTGGGCATTACGATCTATTGATTTAACTGAATGTGTCGTACGCACTAGTTGCCACTAAGGCCAATTGATTTAATTTAATGTCTTAGTGTGCAATTGGGGGCGGTACGAGCAATTAATTTAATTTAATTCCTCTAAAGGCAATTTTGGATGCTAAGGACAGTTAGCTACACATAATTTCTGTACATTTAGAAGGCAATTGTGGGCATTGAGGCCAGTAAATTTAATTTTGTGCCTCCGAAGGCAATTACCGGTAATAAGGCAAATTTATATAACCTTAAGCCTCGCTAGGAAACTTTAGGGTATACTGATAACAATTTCAAATAAGTGCTTTAGAATGTAATTGTGGCAATAAGGATAATTAATTTAATATCGTGCATCGTAAAGCAATAGTGGGCACTAAGGCCAATCATTTTATTTTAATGCCTTAGTGTGCGTTCGAAGGCTTATACGGCCAATTACTTTATTTAGTGCCTTAGAAGGAAATTGTGTCTGTGAAGGTCAATTAATTAAATTTAATTTCTTAGAAGGAAATTGCGAGCATTGATGCCAGTTAATTTAATTTTTGGCCCAGATTTGGAAAAACGGGTGGTACGGCAAATTAATTTAATTTTATACTTTAGTAGAAAATTGCAGAAACTAAGGTCAATTAGTTGAATTTAATGGTTTCAGAAGGTAACTGTGGCAATAAGGTTGATTTCTTAAGGCAAATTTAATTTCTAGGCATTAAATAGGGGAGTACTGATAACAATTTCAAATGAGTGCTTTAGAATGTAATTGTGGCACTAAGGACAATTAATTTAATATCGTGCCTCGGAAAGCAATAGTGGGCACTAAGGCCAATCATTTTATTTTAATGCCTTAGTGTGCGTTCGAGGGCGATACGGCCAATTAATTTTATTTAGTGCCTTAGAAGAGCAAATTGTGCCTGTGAAGGTCAAATAATTAAATTTAATTTTTAGAAGGAAATTACGAGCATTGATACCGGTTAATTAAATTTTTAGCCCAGATTTGGAAAAATGGATGGTACGTTAAATTAAATTAAATTTTATACCTTAGTAGAAAATTGCCGAAACTAAGGTCAATTAGTTGAATTTAGTGTTTTAGAAGGTAATTGTGGCAATAAGGATGACTAATTTAATTTAATGCCTCACAAGGCGGTTGTGGGCATTACGATCGATTGATTTAACTGAATGTGTCGTAAGCACTAGTTGCCACTAAGGCCAATTGATTTAATTTAATGTCTTAGTGTGCAATTGGGGGCGGTATGACCAATTAATTTAATTTAATTCCTCTGAAGGCAATTGTGGATGCTAAGGACAATTAGTTACACATAATTTTATAGAAGGCAATTGTGGGCATTGAGGCCAGTAAATTTAATTTTGTGCCTCCGAAAGCAATTACCGGTACTAAGGCAAATTAATTTATAAAATTAAGAAAATAACCTTAAGCCTTCGCTAGGAAACTTTAGGGATTACTGATAACAATTTCAAATAAGTGCTTTAGAATGTAATTGTGGCAATAAGGATAATTAATTTAATATCGTGCATCGGAAAGCAATAGTGGGCACTAAGGCCAATCATTTTATTTTAATGCCTTAGTGTGCGTTCGAGGGCGATACGGCCAATTAATTTTATTTAGTGCCTTAGAAGGAAATTGTGTCGGTGAAGGTCAAATAATTAAATTAAATTTCTTAGAAGCAAATTGCGAGCATTGATGCCAGTTAATTAAATTTTTGGCCCAGATTTAGAAAAATGGGTGGTACGGAAAATTAATTTAATTTTATACCTTAGTAGAAAATTGCCGAAACTAAGCTCAATTAGTTGAATTTAGTGTTTTAGAAGGTAACTGTGGCAATAAGGATGACTAATTTAATTTAATGCCTCATAAGGCGATTGTAGGCATTACGATCGATTGATTTAACTGAATGTGTCGTAAGCACTAGTTGCGCTATTTGCCACTAAGGCCAATTGATTTAATTTAATGTCTTAGTGTGCAATTGGGGGCGGTACGGCCAATTAATTTAATTTAATGCCTCTAAAGGCAATTATGGTACTAAGGACAATTAGTTACACATAATTTCTTAGAAGGCAATTGTGGACAATGAAGCCAGTAAATTTAATTTTGTGCCTCCGAAGGCAATTACCGGTACTAAGGCAAATTAATATAACCTTAAGCTTCGCTAGGAAACTTTAGGGAGTACTGATAAGAATTTCAAATAAGTGCTTTAGAATGTAATTGTGGCAATAAGGATAATTAATTTAATATCGTGAATCGGAAAGCAATAGTGGGCACTAAGGCCAATCATTTTATTTTAATGCCTTACTGTGCGTTCGAGGGCGATACGGCCAATTAATTTTATTTAGTGCTTAGAAGAAAATTGTGTCTGTGAAGGTCAAATAATTAAATTTAATTTCATAGAAGGAAATTGTGAGCATTGATGCCAGTTAATTAAATTTTACCGCCCAGATTTGGAAAAACGGATGGTACAGCAAATTAATTTAATTTTATACTTTAGTAGAAAATTGCCGAAACTAAGGTCAATTAGTTGAATTTAGTGTTTTAGAAGGTAACTGTGGCAATAAGGATGACTAATTTAATTTAATGCCTCATAAGGCCATTGTGGCATTACGATCGATTGATTTAACTGAATGTGTCGTACGCACTAGTTGCCACTAAGGCCAATTGATTTAATTTAATGTCTTAGTGTGCAATTGGGGGTGGTACAACCAATTAATTTAATTTAATTCCTCTAAAGGCAATTTTGGATGCTAAGGACAATTAGCTACACATAATTTCTTAGAAGGCAATTGTGGGCATTGAGGCAGTAAATTTAATTTTGTGCCTCCGAAGGCAATTACAGGTACTAAGGCAAATTTATATAACCTTAAGCCTCGCTAGGAAACTTTAGAGAGTACTGATAACAATTTCAAATAAGTGCTTTAGAATGTAATTGTGGCAATAAGGAATAATTAATTTAATATCGTGCATCGTAAAGCAATAGTGGGCACTAAGGCCAATCATTTTATTTTAATGCCTTAGTGTGCGTTCGAGGGCGATACGGCCAATTAATTTTATTTAGTGCCTTAGAAGGAAATTGTGTCTGTGAAGGTCAATTAATTAAATTTAATTTCTTAGAAGGAAATTGCGAGCATTGATGCCAGTTAATTAAATTTTTGGCCCAGATTTGGAAAAACGGGTGGTACGGCAAATTAATTTAATTTTATACTTTAGTAGAAAATTGCCGAAACTAAGGTCAATTAGTTGAATTTAGTGTTTTAGAAGGTAACTGTGGCAATAAGGTTGACTAATTTAATTTAATGCCTCATAAGGCGATTGTGGGCATTACGATCGATTGATTTAACTGAATGTGTCATAAGCACTAGTTGCCACTAAGGCCAATTGATTTAATTTAATGTCTTAGTGTGCAATTGGGGGCGGTACGGCCAATTAATTTAATTTAATTCCTCTGAGGATTACAAGGCAATTGTGGATGCTAAGGACAATTAGTTACACATAATTTCTTAAAAGGCAATTGCGGGCATTGCGGCCAGTAAATTTAATTTTGTGCCTCCGAAGGCAATTACTGGTACTAAGGCAAATTAATATAACCTTAAGCCTCGCTAGGAAACTTTAGGGAGTACTGATAACAATTCCAAATAAGTGCTTTAGAATGTAATTGTGGCAATAAGGACAATTAATTTAATATCGTGCCTCGGAAAGCAATAGTGGGCACTAAGGCCAATCATTTTATTTTAATGCCTTAGTGTGCGTTCGTGGGAGATACGGCCAATTAATTTTATTTAGTGCCTTAGAAGGAAATTGTGTCTCATGAGACAGTTCCTAGCGAGGCTTAAAGTTAGAATTAATTTGCCTTATCATTGGTGCCAGTTAATTAAATTTTACGCCCAGATTTGGAAAAATTGGGGGTACGGAAAATTAATTTAATTTTATATTGCCACCAATTGCCGAAACTAATTTCAATTAAATTAATTAACCGGTATCGAATCGATCGTAATGCACCTGTCTCTTATGAGGCATAAAATATAAATTAAGCCTCTTTAGGAAACTCTAGGGAGTACTCATAACAATTTAAAATAAGTGCTTTAGAATGTAATTATGGCAATAAGGACAATTAATTTAATATTGTGTGCCTCAGAAAGCAATAGTGGACACTAAGGCCAATCATTTTATTTTAATGCCTTAGTGTGCGTTCGAGGGCAGATACAGCCAATTAATTTTATTTAGTGCCTTAGAAGGAATTGTGTTTGCGATGGACAATTAGTTAAATTTAATTTCTTAGAAGGAAATTGCGAGCATGGGTGCCACATAATTAAATTTTACGCCCAGATTTGGAAAAATGGGTGGTTTGGAAAATTAATTTAATTTTATACCTTAGTAGAAAATTGCCGAAACTAAGGCCAATTAGTTGAATTTAGTGTTTTAGAAGGTAACTGTGGCAATAAGGATGACTAATTTAATTTAATTCCTCATAAGGCGATTGTGGGCATTACGATCGATTGATTTAACTGAATGTGTCGTAAGCACTAGTTGCCACTATGGCCAATTGATTTAATTTAATGTCTTAGTGTGCAATTGCGGACGGTACGACAAATTAATTTAATTTAATTCCTCTGAAGGCAATTGTAGATGCTAAGGACAATTAGTTAAATTTAATTTCTTAGAAAGAAATTGCGAGCATTGATGCCAGTTAATTAAATTTTACGCTGAAAATGTAACTAGCATGTAAATAAATCTATAGATTTGGAAAAACGGATGGTACGGCAAATTAATTTAATTTTATACCTTAGTAGAAAATTAAATGAAACTAAGGTCAATTAGTTGAATTTAGTGTTTTAGAAGGTAACTGTGGCAATAAGGATGACTAATTTAATTTAATGCCTCATAAGGCGATTGTGGGCATTACGATCGATTGATTTAACTGAATGTGTCGTAAGCACTAGTTGCCACTAAAGCCAATTGATTTAATTTAATGTCTTAGTGTGCAATTGGGGTGCTTACGGCCAATTAATTTAATTTAATGCCTCTGAAGGCAATTATTGGTGATGTAGACAATTAGTTACACATAATTTCTGTAGAAGGCCATTGTGGGCATTGAGGCCAGTAAATTTAATTTTGTGCCTCCGAAGGCAATTACGGGTACTAAGGCAAATTAATATAACCATCAGCCTGGCTAGGAAACTTTTGGGAGTACTGATAACAATTTCAAATAAGTGCTTTAGAATGTAATTGTGGCAATAAGGACAACCTTAATTTAATATCGTGCCTTAGAAAGCAATAGTGGGCACTAAGGCCAATCATTTTGTTTTAATGCCTTAGTGTTAAATCGAATTGCGATACGGCCAATTAATTTTATTTAGTGCCTTAGTGTAAAATTGTGTCTGTGAAGGTCAATTAATTAAATTTAATTTCTTAGAAGGAAATTGCGAGCATTGATGCCAGTTAATTAAATTTTACGCCCAGATTTGGAAAAATGGATGGTACGACAAATTAATTTAATTTTATACCTTAGTAGAAAATTGCCGAAACTAAGGTCAATTAGTTGAATTTAGTGTTTTAGAAGGTAACTGTGACAATAAGGATGACTAATTTAATTGAATGCCTCATAAGGTGATTGTGGGCATTACGATCGATTGATTAAACTGAATGTGTCGTAAGCACCAAATGCCACTAAAGCCAATTGATTTAATTTAATTTCTTAGTGTGCAATTCGGGGTGGTACGGCCAATTAATTTAATTTAATGCCTCTGAAGCCTAATAAAGTTAATTAAATTTTACGCCCAGATTTGGAAAAACGGATGGTACGGAAAATTAATTTAATTTTATACCTTAGTAGAAAATTGCCGAAACTAAGGTCAATTAGGCGTTGGTTGAATTTAGTGTTTTAGATGGTAACTGTGGCAATAAGGATGACTAATTTAATTGAATGCCTCATAAGGCGATTGTGGGCATTACGATCGATTGATTAACTGAATGCGTCGTAAGCACCAAATGCCACTAAAACCAATTGATTTAATTTAATGTCTTAGTGTGCAATTGGGAGCGGTACGGCCAATTAATTTAATTTAATGCCTCTGAAGGCAATTATTGGTGCTGTGGACAATTAGTTACACATAATTTCTGAGATGGCCATTGTGGGCATTGAGGCCAGTAAATTTAATTTTGTGCCTACGAAGGCAATTACGGGTACTAAGGCAAATTAATATAACCATCAGCCTGGCTAGGAAACTTTAGGGAGTACTGATAACAATTTCAAATAAGTGCTTTAGAATGTAATTGTGGCAATAAGGACAATTAATTTAATATCGTGCGTCGGAAAGCAATAGTGGGCACTAAGGCCAATCATTTTGTTTTAATGCCTTAGTGTGCGTTCGAGAGTTTCCGATACGGCCAATTAATTTTATTTAGTGCCTTAGAAGGAAATTGAGCCTGTAAAGGTCAATTAATTAAATTTAATTTCTTAGAAGGAAATTGCGAGCATTGATGCCAGTTAATTAAATTTTACGCCCAGATTTGGAAAAATGGATGGTACGACAAATTAATTTAATTTTATACCTTAGTAGAAAATTGCCGAAACTCCGGTCAATTAGTTGAATTTAGTGTTTTAGAAGGTAACTGTGACAATAAAGATGACTAATTTAATTGAATGCCTCATAAGGTGATTGTGGGCATTACGATCGATTGATTAAACTGAATGTGTCGTAAGCACCAGTTGCCACTAAAGCCAATTGATTTAATTTAATGTCTTAGTGTGCAATTGGGGGCGGTACGGCCAATTAATTTAATTTAATGCCTCTGAAGGCAATTATTGGTGCTGAGGACAATTAGTTACACATAATTTCTTAGAAGGCAATTGTGGGCATTGAGGCCAGTAAATTTAATTTTGTTGTCAAGCCTCCGAAGGCAATTACGGGTACTAAGGCAAATTAATATAACCTTAAGCCTCACTAGGAAACTTTAGGGAGTAGTGATAACAATTTCAAATAAGTGCTTTAGAATGTAATTGTGGAACTAAGGACAATTAATTTAATATCGTGTCTCGGAAAGCAATAGTAGGCACTAAGGCCAATCATTTTATTTTAATGCCTTAGTGTGCGTTCGAGGGCGATAAGACCAATTAATTTTATTTAGTGCCTTAGAAGAAAATTGTATCTGTGACGGTCAATTAATTAAATCTAATTTCTTAGAAGGAAATTGCGAGCATTGATGGCAGTTAATTAAATTTTACGCCCAGATTTGGAAAAACGGATGGTACTAAAATTAATTTAATTTCATACCTTAGTAGAAAATTGCCGAAACTCAGGTCAATTAGTTGAATTTAGTGTTTTAGAAGGTAACTGTGGCAATAAAGATGACTAATATAATTGAATGCCTCATAAGGCGATTGTGGGCATTACTTTGCTCGATTGATTTAAATGAATGCGTCGTAAGCACCAAATGCCACTAAAGCTAATTGATTTAATTTAATGTCTTAGTGTGCAATTGGGGGTGCTACGGCCAATTAGTTTAATTTAATGCCTCTGAAGGCAATTATTGGTGCTGTGGACAATTAGTAACACATAATTTCTTAGATGGCCATTGTGGGCATTGAGGCCAGTAAATTTAATTTTGTGCCTCCGAAGGCAATTACGGGTACTAAGGCAAATTAATATAACCATCAGCCTCGATAGGAAACTTTAGGGAGTACTGATAACAATTTCAAATAAGTGCTTTAGAATGTAATTGTGGCAATAAGGACAATTAATTTAATATCGTGCCTCGGAAAGCAATAGTGGGCACTAAGGCCAATCATTTTGTTTTAATGCCTTAGTGTGCGTTCGAGAGCGATACGGCCAATTAATTTTATTTAGTGCCTTAGAAGGAAATTGTGCCTGTGAAGGTCAATTAATTAAATTTAATTTCTTAGAAGTGATCTTAAGAAATTGCGAGCATTGATGCCAGTTAATTAAATTTTACGCCCAGATTTGGAAAAATGGATGGTACGACAAATTAATTTAATTTTATACCTTAGTAGAAAATTGCCGAAACTAAGTCAATTAGTTGAATTTAGTATTTTAGAAGGTAACTGTGACAATAAAGATTAATTTAATTTAATGCCTCATAAGGTGATTGTGGGCATTACGATCGATTGATTAAACTGAATGTGTCGTCAGCACCAGTTGCCACTAAAGCGAATTGATTTAATTAAATGTCTTAGTGTACAATTGGGGGAGGTACGGCCAATTAATTTAATTTAATGCCTCTGAATGCAATTATTGGTGCTAGGACAATTAGTTACACATAATTTTTTAGAAGGCCATTGTGGGCATTGAGGCCACCAAATTTAATTTGGTGCCTCCGAAGGAAATTACGGGTACTAAGGCAAATTAATATAACCTTAAGCCTAGCTTGGAAACTTTAGGGAGTACTGATAACAACCTTTCAAAAAAGTGCTTTAGAATGTAATTGTGGCACTAAGGACAATTAATTTAATATCGTGTCTCGGAAAGCAATAGTAGGCACTAAGGCCAATCATTTTATTTTAATGCCTTAGTGTGCGTTCGAGGGCGATAAGGCCAATTAATTTTATTTAGTGCCTTAGAAGAAAATTGTGTCTGTGATGGTCAATTAATTAAATTTAATTTCTTAGAAGGAAATTGCGAGCATTGATGGCAGTTAATTAAATTTTATGCCCAGATTTGAAAAAATGGATGGTACGGCAAATTAATTTAATTTCATACCTTAGCAGAAAATTGCCGAAACTAAGGTCAATTAGTTGAATTTAGTTTTTTAGAAGGTAACTGTGGCAATAAAGATGACTAATATAATTTAATGCCTCATAAGGCGATTGTGGGCTTTACGATCGATTGATTTAACGGAATGTGTCGTAAGCACTAGTTGCCACTAAAGCCAATTGATTTAATTTAATGTCTTAATGTGCAATTGGGGGTGCTACGGCCAATTAATTTAATTTAATGCCTCTGAAAGCAATTATTGGTACTAGGACAATTAGTTACACATAATTTCTTAGAAGGCAATTGTGGGCATTGAGGCCAGTAAATTTAATTTTGTGCCTCTTAAGGCAATTACGGGTACCAGAGGCAAATTAACATAACCTTAAGCCTCGCTAGAAAACATTAGGGAGTACTGATTACAATTTCAAATAAGTGTTTTAGAATGTAGTTGTGGCAATAAGGACAATTAATTTAATATCGTGCGTCGAAAAGCAATAGTGGGCACTAAGGCCAATCATTTTATTTTAATGCCTTAGTGTGCGTTCGAGAGCGATACGGCCAATTAATTTTATTTAGTGCCTTAGAAGGAAATTGGGCCTGTAAAGGTCAATTAATAAAATTTAATGTCTTATAGCATTTATGGCTTATGGGCTTTATGATGTTAATTAAATTTTACGCCCAGATTTGGAAAAACGGATGGTACGGCAAATTAATTTAATTTTATACCTTGGAAAGTAGAAAATTGCCGAAACTCAAGTCAATTAGTTGAATTTAGTGTTTTAGAAGGTAACTATGGCAATAAGGATGACTAATTTAATTGTATGCCTCGTAAGGCGATTGTGGGCATTACGATCGATTGATTTAACTGAATGTGTCGTAAGCACTAGTTGCCACTGAAGCCAATTGATTTAATTTAATGTCTTAGTGTCCAATTGGTGGCGGTACGGCCAATTAATTTAATTTAATAATTGTCTGAAGGCAATTATTGGTGCTAAGGACAATTAGTTACACATAATTTCTTAGAAGGCCATTGTGGGCATTGAGGCCAGTAAATTTAATTTTGAGCCTTTGAAGGCAATTACGGGTACTAAGCCAAATTAATATAACCTTCAGCCTCGCTAGGAAACTTTAGGGAGTACTGATAACAATTTCAAATAAGTGCTTTAGAATGTAATTGTGGCAATAAGGACTGTCAAGCCCCAAAAACGGGACCGTAACACGCCGCGCTAATGGCACACCGGTCCAAAGCGCAAGGCACAAACGAACAGAGCAACAAACTTAACCGCAATGTAATAGAACCATCAAACCATTTCTTAACTATAAAACCGAATAAGTTCATTTTTACACAAAAATACGAATTACAAAATTCCTTCTTAGTACAAAAGATGCTACAACAAAAACAAAGTTCATCAATACAAAACCTATCTAATACACTACCCCTCTCCAAACAAAAGAGAAGCTTGGAAGATTATCCATAGAGTCCTACCAGTAATGTGGAATCTGGAGAAAATCTAAAAGGTCATCCTTACGCGGTGGACAGTTACCTTCTAAAACACTAATTTCAAAAATTATAAATCACGTAAGGGTGAGCATAACTAGCTCAGTGGATATCATAAAAGCTCTTCAAATGGGGCCAAGCATTTCAATAAAAGAGACCCCGCAGTCAAATAGTTCATAACAGTCATAGCAGTTTTGGAGCTGTCTCATTATATTTAAACGTCAATAAACCATCAATCATAAGTAGTTTCTAAAATGTATCATGCCATTTAAACGTCAGGCATGTCCAAAACATAGTCAAAAAGATCCAATCATTTCAAAACATAGTATGCTAAAGCATAGCGTAGCCAAAAAGATCCAATCATTTCAAAACATAGTATGCTAAAGCATAGCGTAGCCAAAAAGATCCAATCATTTCAAAACATAGTATGCTAAAGCATAGCGAACAAGTCCAACAACTCACCTGCCGAATCAACTAGCCCCGAAAATGGATGGCGCTCCAGCGCGTGACCTATACCCGACCGTCGGGGCCAGTGCCAGGCCCTGACCTACTAGTCCGACCGGGAGGTCAAGTTATCCCATCACAAGACCCCAACAATTAGTTCAAAATATTCACAGCCATAAAGTTCATCCCATGGATGACTTATAGAATACACTACTCCACAAATCAAACATTTCCAAACACTTCCAAAATTATATACCTAGGTCACCTATGAGCCAAAACAGTCATAAAATCGCTTTCATATCAAAAGAGTTTGCAAACATATCATTTGATTAACATAAAATAGCTTGGTCCCGATTGTCCCTGTAATAATTCCAAAACTTGGTAAAAGTGCAGTTCCAAACATCATACATATTTTAAAATCCATCCAAACATATTTCAAAAGTCGTTAAACAAAATACACGTGGAAGAGGGTCTATGTTACCCACCTATCAAAGCAAAAATTGCACAATGATCACTAAAACTAGATCGCCGGCGGTAAGAGACAGTGGTACCTAAAACAGATATAAGAGGACTCTTAGAAGAGATGTAGAAGTTAAAGAATGACTAGGAAGCGAAACGACGCGATGTGTATAAGAGAAAGGGATCAGCTCCTCCTCGTTCCATTAGCGCTGTCTCTTATACACATCTTGGGGTTTTAGCTAAAACCCCAGCCAAAACAGTGTAGTTAATCCCTCAAATTCAAAGTTTGACCTAGATTAGGAGATAATAAGCTCAGTTTTCCAGAAAAACCGAAAACTTCGTGGAAAACTCCCTAGGCTATAATTAGGCTATCCTCCCTGCCAATAAAATCCAATTCCAAGGTATTCAAGGGACCTTGGTTACAACCCAACTCAAAACAACATATTCAACCAACAAAATCCATAAACGGAAAGATTCACCGGAGCAATAGCCGGGACTATATCAATAGCATTCCATAACAATTGGAAAACACCTAAAACCATCAAAAGATCATTAAAGATCCTTCAAACATAACCAATTATCCAAATTATCCTAGTTGCGCCAAACTTCCGCTTACTTACAAAATGAAGGGAAATCAATTCCACTTGGTTTCAAGTCTCAATTCCTATCCAAACTAACCTTAAACCACTCTTAAAACATCATTATGTGCATAGACATAAGCATTCATAGCATAACATTCTAGGGCACATATGGAAGAAAAAAGCCTAACTCATAATCTTAAAATTTGTAATCTAACCATGGAAAGTTGTTAAAAATCAACCCCAATCACTTCCCAACCTCCAAAACACTAAAAACAACCCATAACATACATAAATCAACACATATAAGGCTGCAAAGAGGGTTTTCTCAGCCATAAAGAATCCTACAAAACTTGAAATTAAAGCTTGGATCATAAAGCCCATAAGCCATAAATGCTAAAATACATAAAATCTTACCTTCCAAGTGATTTCTACTTGAAATCCAAGAAAATTTTTGGGGAAAATGGAGGAAGAGAGTTCACCTGCTGCTAGGAAGAAATGAGGAAGAAACAACAAGAAGAAGACTTAAAAAGAATTCCAAAGTTGACCCAAATAGTTTCCCATTGACCAAATAGTCTCCAAGTTGACTATTTAACCCAAAAACTAATTTTTGCTACTAAATTAACATTATAAATCAGCCATCATACAACACTCACACACCACAATACAGTAATTGTACTTAATCCAACTTTTGACCCGCTTACCGCCGGTGCATCAAATATGATGGCGCGATTTATTTTGCCGAATTGAAAAAAAAATAAGTTGATACACATTAATGTTACTAAAAATAATATGAAAAACATTTTAAACCAGTTAAAAATCAAAGAACAAGGCTATTAAAATACTGGGTTTCACAAGGACAATTAATTTAATATCGTGCGTCGGAAACCTATAGTGGGCACTAAGGCCAATGATTTTGTTTTAATGCCTTAGTGTGCGTTCGAGGGCGATATGGCCAATTAATTTTATTTAGTGCCTTAGAAGGAACTGTAAAGGTCAATTAATTAAATTTATTTTCTTAGAAGGAAATTGCGAGCATTGATGCCAGTTGATTAAATTTTACGCCCAGATTTGGAAAAATGCATGGTACGGCAAATTAATTTAATTTTATACCTTAGTAGAAAATTGCCGAAACTCAGGTCAATTAGTTGAATTTAGTGTTTTAGAAGGTAACTGTGACAATAAGGATGACTAATTTAATTGAATGCCTCATAAGGTGATTGTGGACATTACGATCGATTGATTAAACTGAATGTGTCGTAAGCACCAGTTGCTACTAAAGCCTATTTGATTTAATTTAATGTCTTAGTGTGCAATTGGGGGTGGTACGGACAATTAATTTAATTTAATGCCTCTGAAGGCAATTATTGGTGCTGAGGACAATTAGTTACACATAATTTCTTAGAAGGCAATTGTGGTCATTGAGGCCAGCAAATTTAATTTTGTGCCTCCGTAAGGCAATTACGGGTACTAAGGCAAATTAATATAACCTTAAGCCTCGCTAGGAAACTTTAGGGAGTACTGATAACAATTTCAAATAAGTTCTTTAGAATGTAATTGTGGCACTAAGGACAATTAATTTAATATCGTGTCTCGGAAAGCAATAGTAGGCACTAAGGCCAATCATTTTATTTTAATGCCTTAGTGTGCGTTCGAGGGCGATAAGGCCAATTAATTTTATTTAGTGCCTTAGAAGAAAATTGTGTCTGTGATGGTCAATTAATTAAATTTAATTTCTTAGAAGGAAATCGCGAGCATTGATGGCAGTTAATTAAATTTTACGCCCAGATTTGAAACAGAAACGGATGGTACGGCAAATTAATTTAATTTCATACCTTAGTAGAAAATTGCTGAAACTCAGTTCAATTAGTTGAAATTAGTGTTTTAGAAGGTAACTGTGGCAATAAGGATGACTAATATAATTGAATGCCTCATAAGGCGATTGTGGGCATTACGATCGATTGATTTAACTGAATGTGTCGTAAGCACTAGTTGCCACTAAAGCCAATTGATTTAATTTAATGTCTTAGTGTGCAATTGGGGGCGGTCCGGTCAAGTAATTTAATTTAATACCTCTGAAGACAATTGTGGGTGCTAAGGACAATTAGTTACACGTAATTTCTTAGAAGACAATTGTGGGCATTGAGGCTAGTAAATTTAATTTTGTGCCTCCGAAGGCAATTACGGGTACTAAGGCAAATTAATATAACCTTAAGCCTCGCTAGGAAACTTTAGGGAGTACTGATAACAATTTCAAATGAGTGCTTTAGAATGTAATTGTGGCACTAAGGACAATTAATTTCCTTAAATATCATGCCTCGGAAAGCAATAGTGGGTACTAAGGCCAATCATTTTATTCTAAAGCCTTAGTGTGCCTTCGAGGGCGATACGGCCAATTAATTTTATTTAGTGCCTTAGAAGAAAATTGTGCCTGTGAAGGTCAAAAAATTAAATTTAATTTCTTAGAACCCAATTGCTGTCTCTTATGCACAGTTAGATGTGTATAAGAGATTGGGTCTGCCACATTATATTAATTCTATTGGTAAATTAGACATTGCTTTTTGTACCTTCTCATAGAATCTAATTGTGTATCTAAGCACAATTACATTGAATTTAGTGTTTTAGAAGGTAACTGTGGCAATAAGGATGACTAATTTAATTTAATGCCTCACAAGGCGATTGTGGGCATTACGATCGATTAGATTTTACTGAATGTGTCGTAAGCACTAGTTGCCACTAAGGCCAATTGATTTAATTTAATGTCTTAGTTTGCAATTGGGGGCGGTACGACCAATTAATTTAATTAAATTCCTCTGAAGGCAATTGTAGATTTGCTAAGGACAATTAGCTACACATAATTTCTTAGAAGGCAATTGTGGGAATTGAGGCCAGTAAATTTAATTTTGTGCCTCCGAAGGCAATTACCGGTACTAAGGCAAATTAATATAACTTTAAGCCTCGCAAGGAAACTCTAGGGAGTACTCATAACAATTTAAAATAAGTGCTTTAGAATGTAATTGTGGCAATAAGGACAATTAATTTCTCTTTCGTGATCGGAAAGCAATAGTGGGCACTAAGGCCAATCATTTTATTTTAATGCCTTAGTGCGCGTTCGAGGGCGATACGGCCAATTAATTTTATTTTGTGCCTTAGAAGGAAATTGGGCCTGTGTAGGTCAATTAACTAAATTTAATTTCTTAGAAGGAAATTGCGAGCATTGATGCCAGTTAATTAAATTTTACGCCCAGATTTGGAAAAACGGATGGTACGGCAAATTAATTTAATTTTATACCTTAGTAGAAAATTGCCGAAACTAAGGTCAATTAGTTGAATTTAGTGAATTTTAGAAGGTAACTGTGGCAATAAGGATGACTAATATAATTTAATGCCTCATAATGCGATTGTGGGAATTACAATTGATTGATTTAATTGAATGTGTCGTAAGCACTACTTGCCACTAAGGCCAATTGATTTAATTTAATGTCTTAGTGTGCAATTGGGGGCAGTAAGGCCAATTAATTTAATTTAATGCCTCTGAAGGCAATTAAATTAACTGTAACAATTAGTTACACATAATTTCTTAGAAGGCAATTGTGGGTATTGAGGCTAGTAAATTTAATTTTGTGCCTCCGAAGGCAATTTCGGGTACCAAGGCAAATTAATATAACCTTAAGCCTCTCTAGAAAACTTCAGGGCGTACTGATAACAATTTCAAATAAGTGCTTTAGAATGTAATTGTGGCAATAAGGACAATTAATTTAATATCGTGCGTCGGAAAGCAATAGTGGGCACTAAGGCCAATCATTTTATTTTAATGCCTTAGTGTGCGTTCGAGGGCGATACGGCCATTGATTAATTTTATTTAGTGCCTTAGAAGGAAATTGTGCCTATGAAGGTCAATTAATTAAATTTAATTTCTTAGAAGGAAATTGCGAGCATTGATGCCAGTTAATTAAATTTTACGCCCAGATTTGGAAAAACGGATGGTACGACAAATTAATTTAATTTTATACCTTAGTAGAAAATTGCCGAAACTAAGGTCAATTAGTTGAATTTAGTGTTTTAGAAGGTAACTGTGGCAATAAGGATGACAAATTTACTTTAATGCCTCATAAGACGATTGTTGGCATTACCATCGATTGATTTAACTGAATGTGTCGTAAGCACCAGTTGCCACTAAAGACAATTGACTTAATTTAATGTCTAAGTGTGAATTGGGGGCGGTACGGCAAATTAATTTAATTTAATGCCTCTGAAGGCAATTATTGCATGCTGTGGACAATTAGTTACACATAATTTCTTAGAAGGCAATTGTGGGCATTGAGGCCAGTAAATTTAATTTTGTGTCTCCGAAGGCAATTATCTTTCACGGGTACGGGTACTAAGGCAAATTAATAAAACCTTAAACCTCGCTAGGAAACATTTGGGAGTACTTATAACAATTTCAAATAAGTGCTTTAGAATGTAATTGTGGCAATAAGGAAAATTAATTTAATATCGTGCCTCGTAAGGCAATAGTGGGCAGTAAGGCAAATCATTTTGTTTTAATGCCTTAGTGTGCGTTCGAGGGCGATAAATAAAATTAATTTTATTTAGTGCCTTAGAAGGAAATTGTGTCTGCGAAGGACAATTAGTTAAATTTAATTTCATAGAAGCAAATTGCGAGTATTGATGCCAGTTAATTAAAATTTCCGCCCAGATTTGGAAAAATGGGTGGTACGGCAAATTAATTTAATTTTATACCTTAGTAGAAAATTACCGAAACTATGGTCAATTAGTTGAATTAAGTGCTTTAGAAGGTAACTGTTATAAGGATGACTAATTTAAATTAATTCATAGACAGCATTATTGTGGGCATTAATTTCCCCTAAGGCACTAAATAAAATTAATAAGCAATCTGTGTGTATAAGAGACAATTGATTTAATTTAATGTCTTAGTGTGCAATTGGGAGCGGTACGGCCAATTAATTTAATTTAATGCCTCTGAAGGCAATTATTGGTACTGAGGACAATTAGTTACACATAATTTCTTAGAAGGCAATTGTGGGCATTGAGGCCAGTAAATTTAATTTTGTGCCTCCGAAGGCAATTACGGGTACTAAGGCAAATAAATATAACCTTAAGCCTCCTTAGGAAACATTAGGGAGCAATGATAACTATTTCAAATAAGGGCTTTAGAATGTAATTCTGGCAATAAGGACAATTAATTTAATATCGTGCATCGGAAAGCAATACTGGGCACTAAGGCCAATCATTTTATTTTAATGCCTTAGTGTGCGTTCGAGGGCGATACGGCCAATTAATTTTATTTAGTGCCTTAGAAGGAAATTGTGTCTGTGAAGTTCAATTAATTAAATTTAATTTCTTAGTTGGAAATTGCGAGCATTGATAAATTGATTGGCAGTTCATTAAATTTTACGCCCAGATTTAGAAAAATGGATGGTGCGGCAAATTAATTTAATTTTATACCTGAGTAGAAATTGCCGAAACTAAGGTCAATTAGTTAAATTTAGTGTTTTAGAAGGTAACTATGGCAATAAAGATGACTAATTTAATTTAATACCTAATAAGGCGATTGTGGGCATTACGATCGATTGATTTAATTAAAATGTGTCGTAAGCACTAGTTGCCACTAAGGCCAATTGATTTAATTTAATGTCTTAGTGTGCAATTGGGGGCTGTACGGCCAATTAATTTAATTTAATGCCTCTGAAGGCAATTATTGGTGCTAAGGACAATTAGTTACACATAATTTTTTTAGAAAGCAATTGTGGGCCTTGAGGCCAGTAAATTTAATTTTGTGCCTCCGAAGGCAATTACGGGTATTAAGGCAAATTAATATAACCTTAAGCCTCGCTAGGAAACTTTAGGGAGTACTGATAACAATTTCAAATTAAGTGCTAAGAATGTCTCTTAATTAATTGTGGCAATAAGGAAAATTAATTTAATATCGTGCCTCGTAAAGCAATAGTGGGCACTAAGGCCAATCATTTTATTTTAATGCCTTAGTGTGCGTTTGAGGGCGATACGGCCAATTAATTTTATTTAGTGCCTTAGAAGGAAATTGTGTCTACGAAGGACAATTAATTAAATATAATTTCTTAGAAGGAAATTGCGAGCATTGATGCCAGTTAATTAAATTTTCCGCCCAGATTTAGAAAAACGGTTGGTACGGTAAATTAATTTAATTTTATACCTTAGTAGAAAATTGCCGAAACTACTGTCAATTAGTTGAATTAAGTGCTTTAGAAGGTAGCTGTGGCAATAAGGATGACTAATTTAATTTAATGCCTCATAAGGCGATTGTGGGCACTACGATCAATTTATTTAACTTAATGTGTCGTAAGCAATTGTTGCCACGAAGGCTAATTGATTTAATTTAATGTCTTAGTGTGCAATTGGGGGCGGTATGGTCAATTAATTGTAATTTATTTAATGCCTCTGAAGGCAATTGTTGGTGCTGAGAACAATTAGTTACACATAATTTCTTAGAAGGCAATTGTGGGCATTGAGGCCAGCAAATTTAATTTTGTGCCTCCGAAGGCAATTACGGGTACTAAGGCAAATTAATATAACCTTAAGCCTCGTTAGGAAGATTTAGGGTGTACTGATAACAATTTTAAATAAGTGCTTTAGAATGTAATTGTGGCACTAAGGACAATTAATTTAATATCGTGCCTCGGAAAGCAATAGTAGGCACTAAGGCCAATCATTTTATTTTAATGCCTTAGTGTGCGTTCGAGGGCGATACGGCCTATTAATTTTATTTAGTGCCTTGGAAGAAAACTTTGTCTGTGAAGGTCAATTAATTAAATTTAATTTGTTAGAAGGAAATTGCGAGCATTGATGGCAGTTAATTAAATTTTACGCCCAGATTTGGAAAAACTGATGGTACGGCAAATTAATTTAATTTTATACCTTAATAGAAAATGTAGATGCCGAAACTAAGGTCAATTAGTTGAATTTAGTGTTTTAGAAGGTAACTGTGGCAATAAGGATGACTAATTTAATTGAATGCCTCATAAGGCGATTGTGGGCATTACGATCGATTGATTTAACTGAATGTGTCGTAAGCACTAGTTGCCACTAAGGCCAATTGATTTAATTTAATGTCTTAATGTGCAATTGGGGCGGTACGGCCAATTAATTTAATTTAATGCCATCTGAAGGCAATTATTGGTGCTGAGGACAATTAGTTACGCATAATTTCTTAGAAGGCAATTGTGGGCATTGAGGCTAGTAAATTTAATTTTGTGCCTCCGAAAGCAATT
Source organism: Cinchona pubescens (assembly GCA_025175665.1). NCBI lineage: Eukaryota > Viridiplantae > Streptophyta > Magnoliopsida > Gentianales > Rubiaceae > Cinchona > Cinchona pubescens. The sequence continues at coordinate 69,630 of JANKKI010000044.1, forward strand.
CCGGGTACTAAGGCAAATAAATATAACCTTAAGCCTCCCTAGGAAACTTTAGGGAGTACTGATAACAATTTCAAATAAGTGCTTTAGAATGTAATTGTGGCAATAAGGACAATTAATTTAATATCGTGCATCGGAAAGCAATAGTGGGCACTAAGGCCAATCATTTTATTTTAATGCCATTAGTGTGCGTTCGAGGGCGATACGGCCAATTAATTTTATTTAGTGCCTTAGAAGGAAATTGTGTCTGTGAAGGTCAATTAATTAAATTTAATTTCTTAGAAGGAAATTGCGATTGTTGATGGCAGTTAATTAAATTTTACGCCCAGATTTGGAAAAACTGATGGTACGGCAAATTAATTTAATTTTATACCTTAATAGAAAATTGCCGAAACTAAGGTCAATTAGTTAAATTTAGTGTTTTAGAAGGTAACTATGGCAATAAAGATGACTAATTTAATTTAATACCTCATAAGGCGATTGTGGGCATTACGATCGATTGATTTAACTGAATGTGTCGTAAGCACTAGTTGCCACTAAGGCCAATTGATTTAATTTAATGTCTTAGTGTGCAATTGGGGGCGGTACGGCCAATTAATTTAATTTAATGCCTCTGAAGGCAATTATTGGTGCTGAGGACAATTAGTTACACATAATTTTTTTAGAAAGCAATTGTGGGCCTTGAGGCCAGCAAGGCCTAAAATAAAGTAAATTTAATTTTGTGCCTCCGAAGGCAATTACGGGTATTAAGGCAAATTAATATAACCTTAAGCCTTGCTAGGAAACTTTAGGGAGTACTGATAACAATTTCAAATAAGTTCTTTAGAATGTAATTGTGGCAATAAGGAAAATTAATTTAATATCGTGCCTCGTAAAGCAATAGTGGGCACTAAGGCCAATCATTTTATTTTAATGCCTTAGTGTGCGTTTGAGGGCGATACGGCCAATTAATTTTATTTAGTGCCTTAGAAGGAAATTGTGTCTACGAAGGACAATTAATTAAATATAATTTCTTAGAAGGAAATTGCGAGCATTGATGCCAGTTAATTAAATTTTCCGCCCAGATTTAGAAAAACGGTTGGTACGGTAAATTAATTTAATTTTATACCTTAGTAGAAAATTGCCGAAACTACTGTCAATTAGTTGAATTAAGTGCTTTAGAAGGTAGCTGTGGCAATAAGGATGACTAATTTAATTTAATGCCTCATAAGGCAGGTACTGATAACAATTTTAAATAAGTGCTTTAGAATGTAATTGTGGCACTAAGGACAATTAATTTAATATCGTGCCTCGGAAAGCAATAGTAGGCACTAAGGCCAATCATTTTATTTTAATGCCTTAGTGTGCGTTCGAGGGCGATACGGCCAATTAATTTTATTTAGTGCCTTAGAAGAAAATTGTGTCTGTGAAGGTCAATTAATTAAAAATTAATGTATTAATTGCATATTAATTTAAATTAGAATGTGTCGTAAGCACTAGTTGCCACTAAGGCCAATTGATTTAATTTAATGTCTTAGTGTGCAATTGGGGGCGGTACGGCCAATTAATTTAATTTAATGCCTCTGAAGGCAATTATTGGTGCTGAGGACAATTAGTTACACATAATTTCTTAGAAGGCAATTGTGGGCATTGAGGCCAGTAAATTTAATTTTGTGCCTCCGAAAGCAATTCCGGGTACTAAGGCAAATAAATATAACCTTAAGCCTCCCTAGGAAACTTTAGGGACAGTACTGATAACAATTTCAAATAAGTGCTTTAGAATGTAATTGTGGCAATAAGGACAATTAATTTAATATCGTGTATCGGAAAGCAATAGTGGGCACTAAGGCCAATCATTTTATTTTAATGCCTTAGTGTGCGTTCGAAACGATACGGCCAATTAATTTTATTTAGTGCCTTAGAAGGAAATTGTGTCTGTGAAGGTCAATTAATTAAATTTAATTTCTTAGAAGGAAATTGCGATTGTTGATGGCAGTTAATTAAATTTTACGCCCAGATTTGGAAAAACTGATGGTACGGCAAATTAATTTAATTTTATACCTTAATAGAAAATTGCCGAAACTAAGGTCAATTAGTTAAATTTAGTGTTTTAGAAGGTAACTATGGCAATAAAGATGACTAATTTAATTTAATACCTGATAAGGCGATTGTGGGCATTACGATCGATTGATTTAACTGAATGTGTCGTAAGCACTAGTTGCCACTAAGGCCAATTGATTTAATTTAATGTCTGGTATTAGTGTGTGCAATTGGGGGCGGTACGGCCAATTAATTTAATTTAATGCCTCTGAAGGCAATTATTGGTGCTAAGGACAATTAGTTACGTATAATTTCTTAGAAGGCAAATGTGGGCATCGAGGCCAGTAAATTTAATTTTGTGCCTCTGAAACCAATTACGGGTACTAAGGCAAATTAATATAACTTTAAGCCTCGCTAGAAACTCTGGGGAGTATTGATGCCAGTTAATTTCTTAGAAGGAAATTGCGAGCATTGATGCCAGTTAATTAAATTTTATGCCCAGATTTGAAAAAACGGGTGGTACGGCAAATTAATTTATTTTTATACCTTAGTAGAAAATTGCGGAAACTACGGTCAATTAGTTGAATTTAGTGATTTAGAAAGTAACTGTGGCAATAAGGATGACTAATTTAAATGAATGCCTCATAATACGATTGTGGGCATTACGATCAATTGATTTAACTGAATGTGTCGTAAGCAATTGTTGCCACTAAGGCCAATTGATTTAATTCCTAATTTCTTAGTGTGCAATTGGGGTCGGTACGACCAATTAATTTATTTTAATGCCTCTGAAGGCAATTATTGGTGCTAAGGACAATTAGTTACACATAATTTCTTAGAAGGCAATTGCGGGCATTGAGGCCAGTAAATTAAATTTTGTGGCTCCGAAGGCAATTATCGGTACTAAGGCAAATTAATATAACCATTAGCCTCGCTAGGAAACTTTAGGGAGTTCAAATAACAATTTCAAATAAATGCTTTAGATTGTAATTGTGGCAATACGGATAATTAATTTAATATCGTGCATCGGAAAGCAATAGTGGGCACTAAGGCCAATCATTTTATTTTTATGCCTTAGTGTGTGTTCGAGGACGATACGGCCAATTAATTTTATTTATTGCCATAGAAGGAAATTGTGTCTATGAAGGTCAATTAATTAAATTTAATTTCTTAGATGGAAATTGCATGCATTGATTACAGTTAATTAAATTTTCTGCCCAGATTTGGAAAAGCGGGTGAGTACGGCAAATTAATTTAATTTTATGTCTTAGTAGAAAATTGCCGAAACTACGGTCAATTAGTTGAATTAAGTGCTTTAGAAGGTAACTGTGGCAATAAGGATGACTAATTTAATTGAATGCCTCATAAGGCGATTGTGGGCATTACGATCAATTGATTTAACTGAATGTGTCGTAAGCAATTGTTGCCACTGTGGCTAATTGATTTAATTTAATGTCTTAGTGTGCAATTGGGGGCGGTATGACCAATAAATTTAATTTAATATCCCCGAATTAAACGCACACACAACCTTTACATAATATGATAAATTTAGTGCCAATTATTGCTTTCCGATGCCAGTAGCAATTAAATTTTGTGCCTTGAATACTATTACGGGTACTAAGGCAAATTAATATAAATTTAAGTCTCGCTAGGAAACTTTCGGGAGTACTGATAACAATTTCAAATTAGTGATTTAGAATGTAATTGTGGCAATAAGGACAATTAATTTAATATCGTGCCTCGGAAGGCAATAGTGGGCACTAAGGCCAATCAATTTATTTTAATGCCTTAGAGTGCGTTCGAGAGCGATACGGCCAAGTAATTTTATTTAGTGCCCAAGAAGGAAATTGTGTCTATGAAGGTCAATTAATTAAATTTAATTTCTTAGAAGGAAATTGCATGCATTGATTACAGTTAATTAAATTTTCTGCCCAGATTTGGAAAAGCGGGTGGTACGGCAAATTAATTTAATTTTATACCTTAGTAGAAAATTGCCGAAACTACGGTCAATTAGTTGAATTAAGTGCTTTAGAAGGTAACTGTGGCAATAAGGATGACTAATTTAATTTAATGGCTCATAAGGCGATTGTGGGCATTACGATCAATTGATTTAACTGAATGTGTCGTAAGCAATTGTTGCCACTGTGGCTAATTGATTTAATTTAATGTCTTAGTGTGCAATTGGGGGCGGTATGACAAATTAATTTAATTTAATATCCCCGAAGGCAATTGTGGGTGCTAATTGGACAATTAGTTACATATAATTTCTTAGAAGGCAATTGTGGGCATTGAGGCCAGTAAATTTAATTTTGTGCCTCTGAATGCTATTACGGGTACTAAGGCAAATTAATATAAATTTAAGCCTCGCTAGGAAACTTTAGGGAGTACTGATAACAATTTCAAATAAGTGATTTAGAATGTAATTGTGGCAATAAGGACAATTAATTTAATATCGTGCCTCGGAAGGTAATAGTGGGCACTAAGGCCAATCAATTTATTTTAATGCCTTAGAGTGCGTTCCAGAGCGATACGGCCAAGTAGTTTTATTATGTGCCATAGAAGGAAATTGTGTCTATGAAGGTCAATTAATTAAATTTAATTTCTTTGAAGGAAATGGCGTGCATTGATTACAGTTAATTAAATTTTCTGCCCAGATTTGGAAAAGCGGGTGGTACGGCAAATTAATTTAATTTTATACCTTAGTAGAAAATTGCCGAAACTACGGTCAATTAGTTGAATTAAGTGCTGATTTAGAAGGTAACTGTGGCAATAATGAAGACTAATTTAATTTAATGCCTTATACGGCGATTGTGGGCACTATGATCAATTGATTTAACTGAATGTGTCGTAAGCAATTGTTGCCACGAAGGCTAATTGATTTAATTTCATTTTCTTAGTGTGCAATTGGGGGTGGCATGACCAATTAATTTTATTTAATGTCTCTGAAGGCAATTATTGGTGCTAAGGACAATTAGTTACATACAATTTCTTAGCAGGCAAATGTGGGCATCGAGGCCAGTAAATTTAATTTTGTGCCTCTGAAACCAATTACGGGTACTAAGGCAAATTAACATAACTTTAAGCCTCGCTAGAAAACACTGGGGAGTATTGATAACAATTTCAAATAAGTGCTTTAGAATGTAATTGTGGCAATAAGGACAATTAATTTAATATCGTTCCTCGGAAAGCAATAGTGGGCACTAAGGCCAATCATTTTATTTTAATGCCTTAGTGTGCGTTCGAGGGGAATGCATCCTCAGTATTAATTTTACTTAGTGCCTTAGAAGGAAATTGTGTCTGCGAAGGACAATTAGTTAAATTTAACTTCTTAGAAGGAAATTGCAAGCATTGATGCCAGTTAATTAAATTTTACGCCCATATTTGCAAAAACGGGTGGTACGGCAATTAATTTAATTTTATACCTTAGTAGAAAATTGCGGAAACTATGGTCAATTAGTTGAATTTAGTGATTTAGAAAGTAACTGTGCCAATAAGGATGACTAATTTAATTGAATGCCTCATAAGGCGATTGTGGGCATTACGATCAAATGATTTAACTGAATGTGTCATAAGCAATTGTTGCAACTAAGGCCAGTTGATTTAATATGATGTCTTAGTGTGCAATTGGGGGCGGTACAGCCAATTAATTTAATTTAATGCCTCTGAAGGCAATTAATGGTGCTAAGGACAATTAGTTACACATAATTTCTTAGAAGGCAATTCTGGGCATTGAGCCCAGCAAATTTAATTTTGTGCCTCCGAAGGCAAGTGTTATTACGGGTACTAAGGGAATGTAATTGTGGCACTAAGGACAATTAATTTAATATCGTGCCTCAGAAAGCAATAGTAGGCACTAAGGGCAATCATTTTATTTTAATGCCTTAGTGTGCGTTCGAGGGCGATACGGCCAATTAATTTTATTTAGTGCCTTAGAAGAAAATTTTGTCTGTGAAGGTCAATTAATTAAATTTAATTTCTTAGAAGGAAATTGCGAGCATTGATGGCAGTTAATTAAATTTTACGCCCAGATTTAGAAAACGGATGGTACGGCAAATTAATTTAATTTTATACCTTTGTAGAAAATTGTCGAAACTAAGGTCAATTAGTTGAATTTAGTGTTTTAGAAGGTAACTGTGGAAATAAGGATGACTAATTTAATTGAATGCCTCATAAGGCGATTGTGGGCATTACGATCGATTGATTTAACTAAATGTGTCGTAAGCACTAGTTGCCACTAAAGCCAATTGATTTAATTTAATGTCTTAGTGTGCAATTGGGGCGGTACGGCCAATTAATTTAATTTAATGCCTCTAAAGGCAATTATTGGTGCTGAGGACAATTAGTTACACATAATTTCTTTGAAGGTAATTGTGGGCATTGAGGAAAGTAAATATAATTTTGTGCCTCCGAAGGCAATTACGGGTACTAAGGCAAATAAATATAACATTAAGCCTCCCTAGGAAACTTTAAGGAGTACTATAACAATTTCAAATAAGTTCCTTAGAATGTAATTGTGGCAATAAGGACAATTAATTTAATAGCGTGCATCGGAAAGCAATAGTGGGCACTAAGGCCAATCATTTTATTTTAATGCCTTAGTGTGCGTTCGAGGGCGATACGGCCAATTAATTTTATTTAGTGCCTTAGAAGGAAATTGTGTTAGTGAAGGTCAATTAATTAAATTTAATTTCTTATTAGGAAATTGCAAGCATTGATGGCAGTTAATTAAATTTTACTCCCAGATTTGGAAAAAACGGATGGTACGGCAAATTATTTTAATGTTTATACCTTAGTAGAAAATTGCCGAAACTAAGGTCAATTAGTTGAATTTAGTGTTTTAGAAGGTAATTTTGTGGCAATAAGGATGATAATTTAATTGAATGCCTCATAAGGCGATTGTGGGCATTTGGATCGATTGATTTAACTGAATGTGTCAGAAGCACTAGTTGCCACTAAAGCCAATTGATTTAATTTAATATCTTAGTGTGCAATTAGGGGCGGTATGGCCAATTAATTTAATTTAATACCTCTGACGGCAATTATTGGTACTGAGGGCAATTAGTTACACATAATTTCTTAGAAGGCAATTGTGGTCATTGAGGCAAGTAAATTTAATTTTGTGCCTCCGAAGGCAATTACGGGTACTAAGGCTAATAAATATAACCTTAAGCCTCCCTAGGAAACTTTAGGGAGTACTGATAACAATTTCCAATAAGTGCTTTAGAATGTAATTGTGGCAATAAGGACAATTAATTTAATATCGTGCATCGGAAAGCAATAGTGGGCACTAAGAGGCCAATCATTTTATTTTAATGCCTTAGTGTGCGTTCGATTGCGATACGGCCAATTAATTTTATTTAGTGCCATAGTAGGAAATTGTGTCTGTGAAGGTCAATTAATTAAATTTAATTTCTTAGAAGGAAATTGCGAGCGTTGATGGCAGTTAATTAAATTTTACGCCCAGATTTGGAAAAACTGATGGTACGGCAAATTAATTTAATTTTATACCTTAATAGAAAATTGTCGAAACTAAGGTCAATTAGTTGAATTTAGTGTTTTAGAAGGTAACTGTGGCAATAAGGATGACTAATTTAATTGAATGCCTCATAAGGCGATTGTGGGCATTACGATCGATTGATTTAACTGAATGTGTCGTAAGCACTAGTTGCCACTAAGGCCAATTGATTTAATTTAATGTCTTAATGTGCAATTGGGGTGGTACGGCCAATTAATTTAATTTAATGCCACTGAAGGCAATTATTGGTACTGAGGATAATTAGTTACACATAATTTCTTAGAAGACGATATGCAATTGTGGGCATCGAGGCCAGTAAATTTAATTTTGTGCCTCTGAAACCAATTACGGGTACTAAGGCAAATTAATATAACTTTAAACCTCGCTAGAAACTCTGGGGAGTATTGATAACAATTTCAAATAAGTGCTTTAGAATGTAATTGTGGCAATAAGGACAATTAATTTAATATCGTGCCTCGGAAAGCAATAGTGGGCACTAAGGCCAATCATTTTATTTTAATGCCTTAGTGTGTGTTCGAGGCGATGCGTCCAATTAATTTTACTTAGTGACTTAGAAGGAAATTGTGTCTGCGAAAAACAATTAGTTAAATTTAATTTCTTAGAAGGAAATTACGTGCATTGATGCCAGTTAATTAAATTTTGTGCCCAGATTTGAAAAAACGGGTGGTACGGCAAATTAATTTATTTTTATACCATAGTAGAAAATTGCGGAAACTACGGTCAATTAGTTGAATTTCGTGATTTAGAAAGTAACTGTGGCAATAAGGATGACTAATTTTTAAATGAATGCCTCATAATACGATTGTGGGCATTACGATCAATTGATTTTACTGAATGTGTCGTAAGCAATTTTTGCCACTAAGGCCAGTTGATTTAATTTAATTTCTTAGTGTGCAATTGGGGTCGGTACGACCAATTACTTTAATTTAATTGCCTCTGAAGCCAATTATTGGTGCTAAAGACAATTAGTTACTCATAATTTCTTAGAAGGCAATTGCGGGCATTGAGGCCAGTAAATTAAATTTTGTGGCTCCAAAGGCAATTACCGGTACTAAGGCAAATTAATATAACCATTAGCCTCGCTAGGAAACTTTAGGGAGTTCAAATAACAATTTCAAATAAATGGTTTAGATAGTAATTGTGGCAATACGGATAATTAATTTAATATCGTGCATCGGAAAGCAATAGTGGGCACTTAGGCCAATCATTTTATTTTTATGCCTTAGTGTGCGTTCGAGGACGATATGGCCAATTAATTTTTTTTATTGCCATAGAAGGAAATTGTGTCCGATCTATGAAGGTCAATTAATTAAATTTAATTTCTTAGATGGAAATTGCATGCATTGATTACAGTTAATTAAATTTTCTGCCCAGATTTGGAAAAGCGGGTGGTACGGCAAATTAATTTAATTTTATACCTTAGTAGAAAATTGCCGAAACTACGGTCAATTAGTTGAATTAAGTGCTTTAGAAGGTAACTGTGGCAATAAGGATGACTAATTTAATTTAATGCCTCATAAGGCGATTGTGGGCATTACGATCAATTGATTTAACTGAATGTGTCGTAAGCAATTGTTGCCACTGTGGCTAATTGATTTAATTTAATGTCTTAGTGTGCAATTGGGGGCGGTATGACCAATAAATTTAATTTAATATCCCCGAAGGCAATTGTGGGTGCTAAGGACAATTAGTTACATATAATTTCTTAGAAGGCAATTGTGGGCATTGAGGCCAGTAAATTAAATTTTGTGCCTTTGAATACTATTACGGGTACTAAGGCAAATTAATATAAATTTAAGGCATTCTCGCTAGGAAACTTTAGGGAGTACTGATAACAATTTCAAATTAGTGATTTAGATTGTAATTGTGGCAATAAGGACAATTAATTTAATATCGTGCCTCGGAAGGCAATAGTGGGCACTAAGGCCAATCAATTTATTTTAATGCCTTAGAGTGCGTTCCAGAGCGATACGGCCAAGTAATTTTATTTAGTGCCATAGAAGGAAATTGTGTCTATGAAGGTCAATTAATTAAATTTAATTTCATAGAAGGAAATTGCATGCATTGATTACAGTTAATTAAATTTTCTGCCCAGATTTGGAAAAGCGGGTGGTACGGCAAATTAATTTAATTTTATATCTTAGTAGAAAATTGCGGAAAATACGGTCAATTAGTTGAATTAAGTGCTTTAGAAGGTAACTGTGGCAATAAGGATGACTAATTTAATTTAATGCCTCATAAGGTGATTGTGGGCATTACGATCAATTGATTTAACTGAATGTGTCGTAAGCAATTGTTGCCACTATGGTAGCTCTAATTGATTTAATTTAATGTCTTAGTGTGCAATTGGGGGAGGTATGACAAATTAATTTAATTTAATATCCCCGAAGGCAATTGTGGGTGCTAAGGACAATTAGTTACATATAATTTCTTAGAAGGCAATTGTGGGCATTGAGACACATTAAATTAAATCAATTGTCCTCACCATTAATTTCCTTCAAAGGCAAATTAATATAAATTTAAGCCTCGCTAGGAAACTTTAGGGAGTACTGATAACAATTTCAAATTAGTGATTTAGAATGTAATTGTGGCAATAAGGACAATTAATTTAATATCGTGCACTCGGAAGGTAATAGTGGGCACTAAGGCCAATCAATTTATTTTAATGCCTTAGAGTGCGTTCCAGAGCGATACGGCCAAGTAATTTTATTATGTGCCATAGAAGGACATTGTGTCTATGAAGGTCAATTAATTAAATTTAATTTCTTTGAAGGAAATGGCGTGCATTGATTACAGTTAATTAAATTTTCTGCCCAGATTTAGGAAAAGCGGGTGGTACGGCAAATTAATTTAATTTTATACCTTAGTAGAAAATTGCCGAAACTACGGTCAATTAGTTGAATTAAGTGCTTTAGAAGGTAACTGTGGCAATAATGAAGACTAATTTAATTTAATGCCTTATAAGGCGATTGTGGGCACTACGATCAATTGATTTAACTGAATGTGTCGTAAGCAATTGTTGCCACGAAGGCTAATTGATTTAATTTCATGTCTTAGTGTGCAATTGGGGGTGGCATGACCAATTAATTTTATTTAATGTCTCTGAAGGCAATTATTGGTGCTAAGGACAATTAGTTACATACAATTTCTTAGAAGGCAAATGTGGGCATCGAGGCCAGTAAATTTAATTTTGTGCCTCTGAAACCAATTACGGGTACTAAGGCAAATTACCATAACTTTAAGCAGTTCGCTAGGAAACACTGGGGAGTATTGATAACAATTTCAAATAAGTGCTTTAGAATGTAATTGTGGCAATAAGGACAATTAGCACATTAAGAGATTTAATATTGTTCCTCGGAAAGCAATAGTGGGCACTAAGGCCAATCATTTTATTTTAATGCCTTAGTGTGCGTTCGAGGAATGCATCCTATTAATTTTACTTAGTGCCTTAGAAGGAAATTGTGTCTGCGAAGGACAATTAGTTAAATTTAACTTCTTAGAAGGAAATTGCAAGCATTGATGCCAGTTAATTAAATTTTACGCCCATATTTGCAAAAACGGGTGGTACGGCAAATTAATTTAATTTTATAACTTAGTAGAAAATTGCGGAAACTACGGTCAATTAGTTGAATTTAGTGATTTAGAAAGTAACTGTGGCAATAAGGATGACTAATTTAATTGAATGCCTCATAAGGCGATTGTGGGCATTGCGATCAAATGATTTAACTGAATGTGTCATAAGCAATTGTTGCAACTAAGGCCAGTTGATTTAATATGATGTCTTAGTGTGCAATTGGGGCAACTGCCAATTAATTTAATTTAATGCCTCTGAAGGCAATTATTGGTGCTAACGACAATTAGTTACACATAATTTCTTAGAAGGCAATTCTGGGCATTGAGCCCAGCAAATTTAATTTTGTGCCTCCGAAGGCAATTACGGGTACTACACATCTAATGTAATTGTGGCACTAAGGACAATTAATTTAATATCGTCATCTAGAAAGCAATAATTAGGCACTAAGGGCAATCATTTTATTTTAATGCCTTAGTGTGCGTTCGAGGGCGATACGGCCAATTAATTTTATTTAGTGCCTTAGAAGAAAATTTTGTCTGTGAAGGTCAATTAATTAAATTTAATTTCTTAGAAGGAAATTGCGAGCATTGATGGCAGTTAATTAAATTTTACGCCCAGATTTAGAAAAACGGATGGTACGGCAAATTAAATTAATTTTATACCGTAGTAGAAAATTGCCGAAACTAAGGTCAATTAGTTGAATTTAGTGTTTTAGAAGGTAACTGTGGAAATAAGGATGACTAATTTAATTGAATGCCTCATAAGGCGATTGTGGGCATTAGGATCAACTATGATTGATTTAACTAAATGTGTCGTAAGAACTAGTTGCCACTAAAGCCAATTGATTTAATTTGATGTCTTAGTGTGCAATTGGGGGCGGTACGGCCAATTAATTTAATTTAACGCCTCTAAAGGCAATTATTGGTACTGAGGACAATTAGTTACACATAATTTCTTAGAAGGTAATTGTGGGCATTGAGGAAAGTAAATTTAATTTTGTGCCTCCGAAGGCAATTACGGGTACTAAGGCAAATAAATATAACATTAAGCCTCCCTAGGAAACTTTAGGGAGTACTATAACAATTTCAAATAAGTGCCTTAGAATGTAATTGTGGCAATAAGGACAATTAATTTAATAGCGTGCATCGGAAAGCAATAGTGGGCACTAAGGCCAATCATTTTATTTTAATGCCTTAGTGTGCGTTCGAGGGCGATACGGCCAATTAATTTTATTTAGTGCCTTAGAAGGAAATTGTGTCTGTGAAGGTCAATTAATTAATTTTAATTTCTTATTAGACGAAATTGCGAGCATTGATGGCAGTTAATTAAATTTTGCTCCCAGATTTGGAAAAACGGATGGTACGGCAAATTATTTTAATTTTATACCTTAGTAGAAAATTGCCGAAAATAAGGTCAATTAGTTGAATTTAGTGTTTTAGAAGGTAACTGTGGCAATAAGGATGACTAATTTAATTGAATGTCTCATAAGACGATTGTGGGCATTTGGATCGATTGATTTAACTGAATGTGTCGGAAGCACTAGTTGCCACTAAAGCCAATTGATTTAATTTAATATCTTAGTGTGCAATTAGGGGCGGTATGGCCAATTAATTTAATTTAATACCTCTGATGGCAATTATTGGTACTGAGGGCAATTAGTTACACATAATTTCTTAGAAGGCAATTGTGGTCATTGAGGCAAGTAAATTTAATTTTGTGCCTCCGAAGGCAATTACGGGTACTAAGGCTAATAAATATAACCTTAAGCCTCCTTAGGAAACTTTAGGGAGTACTGATAACAATTATCAAATGAGTGCCTTAGAATGTAATTGTGGCAATAAGGAAAATTAATTTAATATCATGCCTCGTAAAGCAATAGCGGGCACTAAGGCCAATCATTTTATTTTAATGCCTTAGTGTGCGTTCGAGGGCTATACGGCCAATTAATTTTATTTAGTGCCTTAGAAGGAAATTGTGTTTGCGAAGGACAATAAGTTAAATTAAATTTAATAGAAGCAAATTGCGAGCATTGATGCCAGTTAATTAAATTTTCCGCCCAGATTTGGAAAAACGGGTGGTACCGCAAATTAATTTAATTTTATACCTTAGTAGAAAATTGCTGAAACTACGGTCAATTAGTTGAATTAAGTGCTTTAGAAGGTAACTATGGCAATAAGGATGAGTAATTTAATTTAATGCCTCATAAGGCGATTGTGGGCGCTACGATCAATTGATTTAACTGAATGTGTCGTAAGCAATTGTTGCCACGAAGGCTAATTGATTTAATTTAATGTCTTAGTGTTCAATTGCACTTGCATGACCAAAAATTTTTGCCCAATGACTATGAAGGCAATTATTGGTGCTAAGGACAGTTAGTTACATATAATTTATAGAAGGCAAATGTGGCATCGAGGCCAGTAAATTTAATTTATGCCTCTGAAACCAATTACTTAAAGGCATTGCTTAGATAACATAACTTTAAGCCTTGCTTGGAAACTCTAGGGAGTATTGATAACAATTTCAAATAAGTGCTTTAGAATGTAATTGTGGCAATAAGGACAATTAATTTAATATCGTGCCTCGGAAAGCAATAGTGGTCACTAAGGCCAATCATTTTATTTTAATACCTTAGTGTGCGTTCGAGGGGGATGCGTCCTATTAATTTTATTTAGTGCCTTAGAAGGAAATTGTGTCTGCGAAGGACAATTAGTTAAATTTTGACTTCTTAGAAGGAAATTGCGAGCAATGGATCTTAATGCACACTAATTGCCTTATGCAAAATTAAATGGTACGGCAAATTAATTTAATTTTATACGCAGACACAATTACCGGTACTAAGGCAAATTAATATAACCTTTAGCCTCGCTAGGAAACTTTAGGGATTACAATTAACAATTTCAAATAAGTGCTTTAGATTGTAATTGTGGCAATAAGGATAATTAATTTAATATCGTGCATCGGAAAGCAATAGTGGGCACTAAGGCCAATCTATCTTAATTTTATTTTAATGCCTTAGTGTGCATTCGAGGCCGATACGGCCAATTAATTTTATTTAGTGCCTTAGAAGGAAATTGTGTCTGTGAAGGACAATTAGTAAAATTTAATTTCTTAGAAGGAAACTGCGAGCATTGATGCCAGTTAATTAAATTTTACCCCCAGATTTGGAAAAGCGGGTGGTACGGTAAATTAATTTAATTTTATACCTTAGTAGAAAATTGCCGAAACTACGATCAATTAGTTGATTTTAGTACTTTAGAAAGTAACTGTGGCAATAAGGATGACTAATTTAATTTAATGCCTCATAAGGCGATTGTGGGCATTACGATCCATTGATTTAACTGAATGTGTCGTAAGCAATTGTTGCCACTGTGGCTAATTGATTTAATTTACTGTCTTAGTGTGCAATTGGGGGCGGTATGATGAATTAATTTAATTTAATATCTTCGAAGGCAATTGTGGGTGCTAAGGACAATTAGTTACATATAATTTCTTAGAAGGCAAATTGTATTGTGGGCATTGAGGTCAGTAAATTAAATTTTGTGCCTTTGAATACTATTACGGGTACTAAGGCAAATTAATATAAATTTAAGCCTCGCTAGGAAACTTTAGGGAGCACTAATAAAAATTTCAAATAAGTGATTTTGAATGTAATTGTGGCAATAAGGACAATTAATTTAATATCGTCCCTCGGAAGACAATAGTGGGCACTAAGGCCAATCAATTTATTTTAATGCCTTAGAGTGCGTTACAGGGCGATACGGCCAAGTAATTTTATTTAGTGCCATAGAATTTATTGTAAGTAAATGAAGGTCAATTAATTAAATTTAATTTCTTAGAACACAATTGCGTGTATTGATTACAGTTAATTAAATAAGAAATTAGATTTGGAAAAGCGGGTGGTACGGCAAATTAATTTAATTTTACACCTTTGTAGAAAATTGCCGAAACTACGGTCAATTAGTTGAATTAAGTGCTTTAGAAGGTAACTGTGGTAATAATGATGACTAATTTAAGTGAAGATTTAATGCCTCATAAGGCGATTGTGGGCGCTACGATCAATTGATTTAACTGAATGTGTCGTAAGCAATTGTTGCCACGAAGGCTAATTGATTTAATTTAATGTCTTAGTGTTCAATTGGGGGCGGCATGACCAAAAATTTTTATTTAATGACTATGAAGGCAATTATTGGTGCTAAGGACAGTTAGTTACATATAATTTCTTAGAAGGCAAATGTGGGCATCGAGGCCAGTAAATTTAATTTTGTGCCTCTGAAACCAATTACGGGTACTAAGGCAAAATAACATAACTTTAAGCCTTGCTTGGAAACTCTAGGAGTATTGATAACAATTTCAAATAAGTGCTTTAGAATGTAATTGTGGCAATAAGGACAATTAATTTAATATCGTGCCTCGGAAAGCAATAGTGGGCACTAAGGCCAATCATTTTATTTTAATACCTTAGTGTGCGTTCGAGGGGATGCGTCCTATTAATTTTATTTAGTGCCTTAGAAGGAAATTGTGTCTGTCAAGGACAATTAGTTAAATTTTGACTTCTTAGAAGGAAATTGCGAGCATTGATGCCAGTTAATTAAATTTTACGCCCAGATTTGAAAAAACGGGTGGTACGGCAAATTAATTTAATTTTATACCTTAGTAGAAAATTGCCAAACTATGGTCACAGACAAAATTTTCTTCTAAGGCCTGTCTCTTAGAAAGTAACTGTGGCAATAAGGATGACTAATTTAATTGAATGCCTTATAAGGCGATTGTGGGCATTACGATCAATTGATATAACTGACTGTGTCGTAAGCAATTGTTGCCACTATGGCCAGTTGATTTAATTTAATGTGTTAGTGTGCAATTGGGGTCGGTACGACCAATTAATTTAATTTAATGCCTCTGAAGGCAATTATTGGTGCTAAGGACAATTAGTTACACATAATTTTTTAAAAGGCAATTGTGAGCATTGAGGCCAGTAAATTAAATTTTGTGGCTCCGATGGCAATTACCGGTACTAAGGCAAATTAATATAACCTTTAGCCTCGCTGTATTAGGAAACTTTAGGGATTACAATTAACAATTTCAAATAAGTGCTTTAGATTGTAATTGTGGCAATAAGGATAATTAATTTAATATCGTGCATCGGAAAGCAATAGTGGGCACTAAGGCCAATAATTTTATTTTAATGCCTTAGTGTGCATTCGAGGCCGATACGGCCAATTAATTTTATTTAGTGCCTTAGAAGGAAATTGTGTCTGTGAAGGACAATTAGTAAAATTTAATTTCTTAGAAGGAAACTGCGAGCATTGATGCCAGTTAATTAAATTTTACCCCCAGATTTGGAAAAGCGGGTGGTACGGTAAATTAATTTAATTTTATACCTTAGTAGAAAATTGCCGAAACTACGATCAATTAGTTGATTTTAGTACTTTAGAAAGTACACTGTGGCAATAAGGATGACTAATTTAATTTAATGCCTCATAAGGCGATTGTGGGCATTACGATCCATTGATTTAACTGAATGTGTCGTAAGCAATTGTTGCCAGGAAGGCTAATTGATTTAATTTACTGTCTTAGTATTAAATTAAATCGGTAGCCATGTGGCAACAATTCTCTTATACACATCTCAGATGTGTGCTAATAGACAATTATGTTACGTATAATTTCTTAGAAGGCATTATGGGCATTGACCTTAGTAAGAAATTATTGTAATTTTGTGCCTTTGCCTCGAATTACGGGTACTAAGGCAAATTAATATAAATTTAAGCCTCGCTAGGAAACTTTAGGGAGCACTAATAAAAATTTCAAATAAGTGATTTTGAATGTAATTGTGGCAATAAGGACAATTAATTTAATATCGTCCCTCGGAAGACAATAGTGGGCACTAAGGCCAATCAATTTATTTTAATGCCTTAGAGTGCGTTACAGAGCGATACGGCCAAGTAATTTTATTTAGTGCCATAGAAGGAAATTGTGTCTATGAAGGTCAATTAATTAAATTTAATTTCTTAGAAGGAAATTGCGTGCATTGATTACAGTTAATTAAATTTTCTAAGGCCAATCGATTTGGAAAAGCGTTTTTATTTAATGACTATGAAGGCAATTATTGGTGCTAAGGACAGTTAGTTACATATAATTTCTTAGAAGGCAAATGTGTATTAGAGGCCAGTAAATTTAATTTTGTGCCTCTGAAACCAATTACGGGTACTAAGGCAAAATAACATAACTTTAAGCCTTGCTTGGAAACTCTAGGGAGTATTGATAACAATTTCAAATAAGTGCTTTAGAATGTAATTGTGGCAATAAGGACAATTAATTTAATATCGTGCATCTCGGAAAGCAATAGTGGGCACTAAGGCCAATCATTTTATTTTAATACCTTAGTGTGCGTTCGAGGGATGCGTCCTATTAATTTTATTTAGTGCCTTAGAAGGAAATTGTGTCTGCGAAGGACAATTAGTTAAATTTTGACTTCTTAGAAGGAAATTGCGAGCATTGATGCCAGTTAATTAAATTTTACGCCCAGATTTGCAAAAACGGGTGGTACGGCAAATTAATTTAATTTTATACCTTAATAGAAAATTGCGGAAACTATGGTCAATTAGTTGAATTTAGTGATTTAGAAAGTAACTGTGGCAATAAGGATGACTAATTTAATTGAATGCCTTATAAGGCGATTGTGGGCATTACGATCAATTGATATAACTGAATGTGTCGTAAGCAATTGTTGCCACTATGGCCAGTTGATTTAATTTAATGTGTTAGTGTGCAATTGGGGTCGGTACGACCAATTAATTTAATTTAATGCCTCTGAAGGCAATTATTGGTGCTAAGTGACAATTAGTTACACATAATTTTTTAAAAGGCAATTGTGAGCATTGAGGCCAGTAAATTAAATTTTGTGGCTCCGATGGCAATTACCGGTACTAAGGCAAATTAATATAACCTTTAGCCTCGCTAGGAAACTTTAGGGATTACAATTAACAATTTCAAATAAGTGCTTTAGATTGTAATTGTGGCAATAAGGATAATTAATTTAATATCGTGCATCGGAAAGCAATAGTGGGCACTAAGGCCAATAATTTTATTTTAATGCCTTAGTGTGCATTCGAGGCCGATACGGCCAATTAATTTTATTTAGTGCCTTAGAAGGAAATTGTGTCTGTGAAGGACAATTAGTAAAATTTAATTTCTTAGAAGGAAACTGCGAGCATTGATGCCAGTTAATTAAATTTTACCCCCAGATTTGGAAAAGCGGGTGGTACGGTAAATTAATTTAATTTTATACCATAGTAGAAAATTGCCGAAACTACGATCAATTAGTTGATTTTAGTACTTTATTCAATTAAGAAAGTAACTGTGGCAATAAGGATGACTAATTTAATTTAATGCCTCATAAGGCGATTGTGGGCATTACGATCCATTGATTTAACTGAATGTGTCGTAAGCAATTGTTGCCACTGTGGCTAATTGATTTAATTTACTGTCTTAGTGTGCAATTGGGGGCGGTATGATGAATTAATTTAATTTAATATCTTCGAAGGCAATTGTGGGTGCTAAGGACAATTAGTTACATATAATTTCTTAGTAGGCAATTGTGGGCATTGAGACAGGCCTCGGATAGCAATAGTGGGCACTAAGGCCCTTAGTACTAAGGCAAATTAATATAAATTTAAGCCTCGCTAGGAAACTTTAGGGAGCACTAATAAAAATTTCAAATAAGTGATTTTGAATGTAATTGTGGCAATAAGGACAATTAATTTAATATCGTCCCTCGGAAGACAATAGTGGGCACTAAGGCCAATCAATTTATTTTAATGCCTTAGAGTGCGTTACAGAGCGATACGGCCAAGTAACAATTTTTTATTTAGTGCCATAGAAGGAAATTGTGTCTATGAAGGTCAATTAATTAAATTTAATTTCTTAGAAGGAAATTGCGTGCATTGATTACAGTTAATTAAATTTTCTGCCCAGATTTGGAAAAGCGGGTGGTACGGCAAATTAATTTAATTTTACACCTTTGTAGAAAATTGCCGAAACTACGGTCAATTAGTTGAATTAAGTGCTTTAGAAGGTAACTGTGGTAATAATGATGACTAATTTAATTTAATGCCTCATAAGGCGATTGTGGGCGCTACGATCAATTGATTTAACTGAATGTGTCGTAAGCAATTGTTGCCACGAAGGCTAATTGATTTAATTTAATGTCTTAGTGTTCAATTGGGGGCGGCATGACCAAAAATTTTTATTTAATGACTATGAAGGCAATTATTGGTGCTAAGGACAGTTAGTTACATATAATTTCTTAGAAGGCAAATGTGGGCATCGAGGCCAGTAAATTTAATTTTGTGCCTCTGAAACCAATTACGGGTTTCGAACTAAGGCAAAATAACATAACTTTAAGCCTTGCCAGGAAACTCTAGGGAGTATTGATAACAATTTCAAATAAGTGCTTTAGAATGTAATTGTGGCAATAAGGACAATTAATTTAATATCGTGCCTCGGAAAGCAATAGTGGGCACTAAGGCCAATCATTTTATTTTAATACCTTAGTGTGCGTTCGAGGGGGATGCGTCCTATTAATTTTATTTAGTGCCTTAGAAGGAAATTGTGTCTGCGAAGGACAATTAGTTAAATTTTGACTTCTTAGAAGGAAATTGCGAGCATTGATGCCAGTTAATTAAATTTTACGCCCAGATTTGCAAAAACGGGTGGTACGGCAAATTAATTTAATTTTATACCTTAATAGAAAATTGCGGAAACTATGGTCAATTAGTTGAATTTAGTGATTTAGAAAGTAACTGTGGCAATAAGGATGACTAATTTAATTGAATGCCTTATAAGGCGATTGTGGGCATTACGATCAATTGATATAACTGACTGTGTCGTAAGCAATTGTTGCCACTATGGCCAGTTGATTTAATTTAATGTGTTAGTGTGCAATTGGGGCATACGACCAATTAATTTTATTTAATGCCTCTGAAGGCAATTATTGGTGCTAAGGACAATTAGTTACACATAATTTTTTAAAAGGCAATTGTGGGCATTGAGGCCAGTAAATTAAATTTTGTGGCTCGATGGCAATTACCGGTACTAAGGCAAATTAATATAACCTTTAGCCTCGCTAGGAAACTTTAGGGATTACAATTAACAATTTCAAATAAGTGCTTTAGATTGTAATTGTGGCAATAAGGATAATTAATTTAATATCTCTTATCGCAAACTAAATTAAATTAAACTAAGGCCAATAATTTTATTTTAATGCCTTAGTGTGCATTCGAGGCCGATACGGCCAATTAATTTTATTTAGTGGCCTTAGAAGGAAATTGTGTCTGAAGGACAATTAGTAAAATTTAATTTAAAAGAAGGAAACTCAGAGCATTGATGCCAGTTAATTAAATTTTACCCCCAGATTTGGAAAAGCGGGTGGTACGGTAAATTAATTTAATTTTATACCTTAGTAGAAAATTGCCGAAACTACGATCAATTAGTTGATTTTAGTACTTTAGAAAGTAACTGTGGCAATAAGGATGACTAATTTAATTTAATGCCTCATAAGGCGATTGTGGGCATTACGATCCATTGATTTATTAATGTGTAGTAGATGTTGCCATAAATTAATTAATTTAATTTACTGTCTCTAGTGTGCAATTGGGGGCGGTATGATGAATTAATTTCTTTTAATATTAATTGCAATTGTGGGTGCTATTAGTCACAATTAGTTACATATAATTTCTTAGAAGGCAATTGTGGGCATTGAGGTCAGTAAATTAAATTTTGTGCCTTTGAATACTATTACGGGTACTAAGGCAAATTAATATAAATTTAAGCCTCGCTAGGAAACTTTAGGGAGCACTAATAAAAATTTCAAATAAGTGATTTTGAATGTAGATTGTGGCAATAAGGACAATTAATTTAATATCGTCCCTCGGAAGACAATAGTGGGCACTTAGTGCCCACTATTGCCTTCCGTGGCACGATATTAAATTTAATTTCCTTATTTGATCGTAACAGATATTAAATACGGCCAAGTAATTTTATTTAGTGCCATAGAAGGAAATTGTGTCTATGAAGGTCAATTAATTAAATTTAATTTCTTAGAAGGAAATTGCGTGCATTGATTACAGTTAATTAAATTTTCTACCCAGATTTGGAAAAGCGGGTGGTACGGCAAATTAATTTAATTTTATACCTTCAGTTAGAAAATTGCCGAAACTACGGTCAATTAGTTGAATTAAGTGCTTTAGAAGGTAACTGTGGCAATAAGGATGACTAATTTAATTTAATGCCTCATAAGGCGATTGTGGGCACTACGATCAATTGATTTAACTGAATGTGTCGTAAGCAATTGTTGCCACGAAGGCTAATTGATTTAATTTAATGTCTTAGTGTGCAATTGGGGGCGGCATGACCAATTAATTTTACTTAATGTGTCTCTGAATGAAATTATTTGTCCTAAGGACAATTAGTTACATATAATTTCTTAGAAGGCAAATGTGGGCATCGAGGCCAGTAAATTTAATTTTGTGCCTCTGAAACCAATTACGGGTACTAAGGCAAATAAATAGAACATTAAGCCTCGCCAGGAAACTCTAGAGAGTATTGTTAACAATTTCAAATAAGTGCTTTAGAATGTAATTGTGGCAATAAGGACAATTAATTTAATATCGTGCCTCGGAAAGCAATAGTGGGCACTAAGGCCAATCATTTTATTTTAATGCCATAGTGTGCGTTCCAGGGGGATGCGTCCAATTAATTTTATTTAGTGCCTTAGAAGTAAATTGTGTCTGCGAAGGACAATTTGTTAAATTTAACTTCTTAGAAGGAAATTGCGAGCATTGATGCCAGTTAATTAAATTTTACGCCCAAATTTGGAAAAACGGATGGTACGGCAAATTAAATTAATTTTATACCTTCGTTGAAAATTGCCGAAACTATGGTTTTTAATTAGTTGAATTTAGTGTTTTATAAGGTAACTGTGGCAATAAGGATGACTAATTTAATTTAATGCCTCCTAAGGCGATTGTGGGCATTACGATCCTAAGGCGATTGTGGGCATTACGATCGATTGATTTATCTGAATGTGTCGTAAGCACTAGTTGCCACTAAGGCCAATTGATTTAAATTAATGTCTTAGTGTGCAATTGGGGTGGTACGGCCAATTAATTTAATTTAATGCCTCCGAAGGCAATTATTGGTGCTGAAGACAATTAGTTACACATAATTTCTTAGAAGGCAATTGTGGGCATTGAGGCCAGTAAATTTAATTTTGTGCCTCCGAAGGCAATTACGGGTACTAAGGCAAATTAATATAACCTTCAGCCTCGTTAGGAAACTCTAGGGGGTACTGATAACAATTTCAAATAAGTGCTTTAGAATGTAATTGTGTCACTAAGGACAATTAATTTAATATCGTGCCTCGGAAAGCAATAGTGGGCACTAAGGCTGCAATCATTTTATTTTAATGCGTTAGTGTGCGTTCGAGGGCGATACGGCCAATTAATTTTATTTAGTGCCTTAGAAGGAAATTGTGTCTCCGAAGGACAATTAGCTAAATTTAATTTCATAGAAGCAAATTGCGAGCATTGATGCCAGTTAATTAAATTTTCCGCCCAGGTTTTGAAAAACGGGTGGTAAGGCAAACTAATTTAATTTTATACCTTACAAGAAAATTGCCGAAACTGTGGTCATTTAGTTGAATTAAGTGCTTTAGAAGGTAACTGTGGCAATAAGGATGACTAATTTAATTTAATGCCTCATAAGGCGATTGTGGGCACTACGATCAATTGATTTAACTGAATGTGTCGTAAGCAATTGTTGCCACTAAGGCCAATTGATTTAATTTAATGTCTTAGTGTGCATTTGGGGCGGCATGACCAATTAATTTTATTCAATGCCTTTGAAGGCAATTATTGGTGCTAAGGACAATTAGTTACATATAATTTCTTAGAAGCGTGCAAATGTGGGCATCGAGGCCAGTAAATTTAATTTTGTGCCTCTGAAACGAATTACGGGTACTAAGGCAAATTAATATAACTTTAAGACCGCCAGGAAACTCTAGGGAGTATTGATAACAATTTCAAATAAGTGCTTTAGAATGTAATTGTGGCAATAAGGACAACTAATTTAATATCGTGCCTCGAAAAGCTATAGTGGGCACTAAGGCCAATCATTTTTATTTTAATGCCTTAGTGTGCGTTCGAGGGCGATACGGACAATTAATTTTATTTAGTGCCTTAATTGGTCGTATCGCCCTCGAACGCACATTAAGGCATTAAAATAAAATGATTGGCCTTAGTGCCCACTATTGCTATCCGAGGCATGATATTAAATTAATTGTCCTTATTGCCACAATTACATTCTAAATCACTTATTTGAAATTGTTATCAGTACTCCCTAAAGTTTCCTAGCGAGGCTTAAATTTACATTAATTTGCCTTAGTACCCGTAATAGCATTCAGAGGCAGACAAAATTTAATTTATTGGCCTCAATGCCCACAATTGCCTACTAAGAAATTATATGTAACTAATTGTCCTTAGCACCAACAATTGCCTTCAGAGGCATTAAATTAAATTAATTGGTCGTACCGCCCCCAATTGCACACTAAAACTTTAAATTAAATCAATTGGCCTTAGTGAACACTATTGATTACGACACATTCAGGTAAATCAATTGATCGTAGTGCCCACAATCGCCTTATGAGGCATTAAATTAAATTAGTGATCCTTATTGCCACAGTTACCTTCTAAAGCACTAAATTCAACTAATTGACCGTAGTTTTGGCAATTTTCTACTAAGGTATAAAATTAAATTAATTTGCCGTACCACTCGCTTTTCCAAATTTGGGCGGAAAATTTAATTAACTATAATCAATGCACACAATTTCCTTCTAAGAAATTAAATTTAACTAATTGTCCTTCACAGACACGATTTCCTTCAAGGGCACTAAATAAAATTAATTGGCCGTATTGCCGGCTATAGTGCTCTCGATCTCACACTAAGGCATTAAAATAAATCGATTGGCCTTAGTGCCCACTATAGCCTTCCAAGGCACGATATTAAATTAATTGTCCTTATTGCCACAATTACATGCTAAAGAACTTACTTAAAATTGTTATCAGTACTGCCTAAAGTTTCCTAGCGAGGTGTAAAGTTATATTAACTTGCCTTAGTACCCGTAATTGCCTTCAGAGGCACAAAATAAATTTACTGGCCTCAATGCCCACAATTGCCTTCTAAGAAATTGTATGTAAGTAATTGTCCTTAGCACCAACAATTGCCTTCAGCGGCATTAAATTAAATTAATTGATCGTACCGATCCCAATTGCACACTAAGACATTAAATTAAATCAACTGGCCTTAGTGGCAACTATTGCTTACGACACATTCCGTCAAATAAATTGATCGTAGTGCCTACAATCGCCTTACGAGGCATTAAATTAAATTAGTCATCCTTATTGCCATAGTTACCTTCTAAAGCACTAAATTCAACTAAGCTATTGACCGTAATTTTGACAATTTTCTGCTAAGGTATAAAATTTAAATTAATTTGCCGTACCACCCACTTTTCCTAATCTGGGAGTAAAATTTCATTAACTGGCATCAATGCTCGCAATTTCCTTCTAAAAAAATTAAATCTAATTGTTCTTCACGGACACAATTTCCTTCTAAGGTACTAAATAAAATTAATTGGCCGTATCGCCCTCGAACGCACACTAAGGCATTAAAGTAAAATGATAGGCCCTAGTGCCTACTATTGCTTTCCAAGGCACGATATTAAATTAATTGTCCGTATTGCCACAATTAAATTCTAAAGCACGTACTAAAAATTGTTATCAGTACTCCCTAAAGTTTCCTAGTGAAGCTTAAAGTTACATTAATTTGCCTTAGTACCGTAATTGCCTTCAGAGGCACAAAATTAAATTTACTGGCCTCAATGCCCACAATTGCCTTCTAAGAAATTATGTGTAACTAATTGTCCTTAGCACCAATAATTACCTTCAGAGCCTGCATTAAATTAAATTAATTGGTCGTACCGAACCCAATTGCACACTAAGACATTAAATTAAATCAACTGGCCTTAGTGGCAACAGTTGCTTACGACACATTCAGTTAAATCAATTGATTGCAATGCCCACAATCGCCTTATGAGCCATTAAATTAAATTAGTCATCCTTATTTCCATGGTTACCTTCTAAAGAATTTCGGCAATTTTCTACTATGGTATAAAATTAAATTAATTTGCCGTACCACCCGTTTTACCAAATCTGGGCGTAAAATTTAATTAACTGGCATCAATGCTTGCAATTTCCTTCTAAGAAATTAAATTTAACTAAATGTCCTTCACAGACACAATTTCCTTCAAAGCTGCTAAATAAAATTAATTGGTCGTATCGCCCTTGAACGCATACTAAGGCATTAAAATAAATCGATTAGCCTTAGTGCCCATTATTGCCTTCCGAGGCACGATATTAAATTAATTGTCCTTATTGCCACAATTGCATTCTAAAGCACAAATTTATTTTAAATTGTTATCAGTACTCCCTAAAGTTTCCTAGCGAGGCTGAAAGTTATATTAATTTGCCTTAGTACCCGTAATAGCCTTCAGAAGCACAAAATTAAATTTACTGGACT
Source organism: Cinchona pubescens (assembly GCA_025175665.1). Lineage (NCBI taxonomy): Eukaryota > Viridiplantae > Streptophyta > Magnoliopsida > Gentianales > Rubiaceae > Cinchona > Cinchona pubescens. The sequence goes on from JANKKI010000044.1 coordinate 95,390, forward strand.
CAATGCCCGCAATTGCCTTCTAAGAAATTATGTGTAACTATTTGTCCTTAGCACCAATAATTTCCTTCAGAGGCATTAAATTAAATTAATGGATTGTACCGACCCCAATTGCACACTAAGACAATAAATTAATTCAACTGGCCTTAGTGGCAACAATTGCTTACTACGCATTCAGTTAAATCAATTGATCGTAATGCCCACAATCGCCTTATGAGGCATTAAATTAAATTAGTCATCCTTATTGCCACAGTTACCTTCTAAAGCATTTGGACAATTTTCTACTATGGTATAAAATTAAATTAATTTTTCGTACCACCCGTTTTTCCAAATCTGGGTGAAAAATTTAATTAACTGGCATCAATGCTTGCAATTTCCAGCTAAGAAATTAATAATAAATTTAACTAATTTTCCTTCACAGACACAATTTCCTTCTAAGGCACTAAATTAAAATAATTGGCCGTATCACCCTTGAACGCATACTACGACATTAAAATAAATCGATTGGCCTTAGTGCCCATTATTGCCATCCGAGGCACGATATTAAATTAATTGTCCTTATTGCCACAATTACATTCTAAAGAACTTATTTGAAATTGTTATCAGTACTCCCTAAAGTTTCCTAGCGAGGCTTAAAGTTATAATAATTTGCCTTAGTACCCGAATAGCCTACAGAGGCACAAAATTAAATTTACTGGCCTCAATGCCTGCAATTGCCTTCTAAGAAATTATGTGTAACTAATTGTCCTTAGCACCAACAATTGCCTTCAGAGGCATTAAATAAAATTCATTGGTCGTACCGACCCCAATTGCTCCCTAAGACATTAAATTAAATCAACTGGCCTTAGTGGCAACAATGGCTTATGACACATTCTGTTAAATCAATTGATCGTAATGTGTAGAGGTGTATACTGCCCACAATCGCCTTATGAGGCATTAAATTAAATTAGTAATCCTTATTGCCACAGTTACCTTCTAAAGCATTTCGGCAATTTTCTACTATGGTAGACAATTAAATTAATTTGCCGTACCACCCATTTTTCCAAATCTAGGCGTAAAATTCAATTAACTGTCATCAATGCTTGCAATTTCCTTCTAAGAAATTAAATTTAACTAATTGTTCTGCATAGACACAATTTCCTTCGATGGCACTAAATAAAATTAATTAGCCGTATCGCCCTCGAACGCACACTAAGGCATTAAAATAAATCGATTGGCCTTAGTGCCCACAATTGCCTTCCGCGGCACAATATTAAATTAATTGTCCTTATTGCCACAATTACATTCTAAAGCACTTATTTTAAAGTTATCAGTTCTCGCTAAAGTTTCCTAGCGAGGCTTAAGGTTATATTAATTTGCCTTAGTACCCGTAATAGCCTTCAGAGGCACAAAATTAAATTTACTGGCCTCAATGCCCACAATTGCTTTCTAAGAAATTGTATGTAACTAATTGTCCTAAGCACCAACAATTGCCTTCAGTGGCATTAAATTAAATTAATTGGTCGTACCGACCCCAATTGCATACTAAGACATTAAATTAAATCAACTGGCCTTAGTGGCAATAATTGCTTACGACACATTCAGTTAAATCAATCGATCGTACTGCCCACAATCGCCTTATAAGGCATTAAATTAAATTAGTCATCCTTATTGCCCCAGTTACCTTCTAAAGCATTTCGGCAATATTCTACTAAGGTATAAAATTAAATTAATTTGCCGTACCACCCGTTTCTCCAAATCTGGGCGTTAAATTTAATTAACTGGCATCAATGCTTGCAATTTCCTTCTAAGAAATTAAATTTAGCTAATTGTCCTTCACTGACAAAATTTCCTTCTAAGGCACTAAATAAAATTAATTGGCCGTATCGCCTCGAACGCACACTAAGGCATTGAAATAAATCGATTGGCCTTAGTGCCCACTAGAAGGTATTGCCTTCCGAGACACGATATTAAATTAATTGTCCTTATTGCCACAATTACATTCCAAAGCACTTATTTTAAATTGTTATCAGTACTCCCTAAAGTTTCCTAGCGAGGCTTAAGGTTATATTAATTTTCCTTAGTACCCGTAATTGCCTTCAGAGGCACAAAATTAAATTTACTGGCCTCAGTGCCCGCAATTGCCTTCTAAGAAATTATATGTAAGTAATTGTCCTTAGCTCCAATAATTGCCTTCAGAGGCATTAAATTAAATTAATTGGTCCTACCGCCCCCAATTGCACACTAAGACAATAAATTAAATCAATTAGCCTTCGTGGCAACAATTGCTTCCGACACATTTAGTTAAATCAATTGATCGTACTACCCACAATCGCCTTATGAGGCATTAAATTAAATTAGTCATCCTTATTGCCACAGTTACCTTCTAAAGCACTTAATTCAACTAATTGACCATAGTTTCGGCAATTTCCTACTAAGGTTTAAATTAAATTAATTTATGCCGTACCACCCGTTTTTCCAAATCTGGGCGAAAAATTTAATTAACTGGCATCAATGCTCGCAATTTCCTTCTATGAAATTTTTTTTAACTAATTGTCCTTCATAGACACAATTTCATTCTAAGGCACCAAATAAAATTAATTGGCCGTATCGCCCTCGAACGCACACTAAGGCATTAAAATAAAATGATTGGGCCTTAGTGCCCACTATTGCTTTACGAGGCACGATATTAAATTAATTTTCCTTATTACCACAATTACAATCTAAAGCACTTATTTAAAATTGTTATCAGTACTCCTTGAAGTTTCCTAGCGAGGCTTATGGTTATATTAATTTGCCTTAGTACCCGAAATCGCCTTCGGAGGCACAAAACTAAATTTACTGCCTCAATGCCCACAATTTCCTTCTAAGAAATTATGTGTAACTAATTGTCCTTAGCACCAATAATTGCCTTCAGAGGCATTAAATTAAATTAATTGGCCGGACCCCAATTGAACACTAAGACAGAATTAAATTAAATCAACTGGCCTTAGTGGCAACAATTGCTTCCGACACATTCAGTTAAATCAATTGATCGTAATGCCCACAATCGCCTTATGAGGCATTAAATTAAATTAGTCATCCTTATTGCCATAGTTACTTTCTAAAGCACTAAATTCAACTAATTGACCGTACTTTCGGCAATTTTCTACTAAGGTGTGGAACTAAATTAATTTGACGTACCACCCGTTTTTCCAAATCTGGGCGTAAAATTTAATTAACTGGCATTAATGCTCGCAATTTCCTTCTAAGAAATTAAATTATACAAATTGTCTCGCAGACACAATATCCTTCAAAGGCACTAAATAAAATTAATTGGCCGTATCGCCCTCGAACGCACACTAAGGCATTAAAATAAAATGATTGGCTTTGCGGCCCACTATTGCTTTTTGAGGCACGATATTAAGCTAATTGTCCTGATTGCCACAATTACATTCTAAAGCCCTTATTTAAAATTATTATCAGTACTCCCTAAAGACTTTTTTCCTAGTGAGGTTTAAGGTTATATTAATTTGCCATAGTACTCGTAATTGCCTTCGGAGGCACAAAATTATATTTACTGGCCTCAATGGCCACAATTGCCTGCTAAGAAATTATGTGTAACTAATTGTCCTGAGCACCTATAATTGCCTTCAAAGGTATTAAATTAAATTAATTAGCCGTACCGCCTCCAATTGCACACTAAGACATTAAATTAAATCAATTGGCCTTAGTGGCAACTAGTGCTTACGACATATTCAGTTAAATCAATCGATTGTAATGCCCACAATCGCCTTATGAGGCATTAAATTAAATTAGTCATCCTTATTGCCACAGTTACCTTCTAAAACACTAAATTCAACTAATTGACCTTAGTTTCGGCAATTTCTACTAAGGAAAAAAATTAAATTAATTTGCCGTCCCTTCCGTTTTTCCAAATACGGGCGTAAAATTTAATTAACTGGCATCAATGCTCACAATTTCCTTGTAAGAAATTAAATTTAAATACCATCTAGTTGACCTTCACTGAGACAATTTCCTTCTAAGGCACTAAATAAAATTGATTGGCCGTATCGCCCTCGAACGCACACTAAGGCATTAAAATAAAATGATTGGCCTTAGTGCCCACTATTGCTTTCCGAGGCACGATATTAAATTAATTGTTCTTAGTGCCACAATTACATTCTAAAGCACTTATTTGAAATTTTTATCAGTACTCCCTAAAGTTTCCTAGCGAGGCTGAAGGTTATATTAATTTGCCTTAGTACAGGTAATAGCCTTCGGAGGCACAAAATTAAATTTACTGGCCTCAATGCCCACAATTGCCTTCTATGAAATTATGTGTAGCTAATTGTCCTTGGCATCCACAATTGCCATCAGAGGCATTAAATTAAATGAATTAGTCGTACCGCCCCCAATTGCACACTAAGACATTAAATTAAATCAATTGGCCTTAGTGGCAACTAGTGCTTACGACACATTCAGTTAAATCAATCGATCGTAATGACCACAATCGCCTTAGATTTCATTGAGGTATTAAATTAAACTAGGCATCCTTATTGCCACAGTTACCTTCTAATGCACTAAATTCATCTAATTGACCATAGTTTCGGTAATTTTCTACTAAGGGATAAAATTAAATTAATTTGTCGTACATCCATTTTTTCCAATCTGGGCGTAAAATTTAATTAACTGGCATCAATGCTAGTAATTTTCTTCTAAGAAATTAAATATAATTAATTGACCTTCACAGACACAATTTCCTTCTAAGGCACTATGTAAAATTAATTGGCCGTATCGCCCTCGAGCGCACACTAAGACATTAAAATAAAATGATTGGCCTTAGTGCCCACTATTGCTTTCCGATGCACGATATTGAATTAATTGTCCTTATTGCCACAATTACATTCTAAAGAACTTACTTGAAATTGTTATCAGTACTTCCTAAAGTTTTCTAGCGAGGCTTAAGGTTATATTAAATTGCCTTAGTACCCGTAATTGCCTTCGGAGGCACAAAATTAAATTTACTGGCCCCCAATGCCCACAATTGCCTTCTGAGGCATTAAATTAAATTTGTCTTCCTTATTGCCACAGTTACCTTCTAAAGAACTTAATTCAACAAATTGACCGTTGTTTCGGCAATTTTCTACAAAGGTATAAAATTAAATTAATTTGCCGTACCACCCGTTTTTCCAAATGTGGGCAAAAAATTTTATTAAAAGGCATCAATGCTCCCAATTTCCTTTTATGAAATTAAATTTAACTAATTGTCCTTCGCAGACACAATTTCCTTCTAAGGCACTAAATAAAATTAATTGGCCGTATCGCCCTCGAACGCAAACTAAGGCATTAATATTAAATGATTGGCCTTAGTGCCCACTATTGCTTTCTGACAAATTATGTGTAACTAATTGTCCTTAGCATCCACAATTGCACACTAAGACATTAAATTAAATCAATTGGCCTTAGTGGCAACTAGTGCTTACAACACATTCAGTTAAATCAATCGATCGTAATGCCCACAATCGCCTTATGTGGCATTCGATTAAATTAGTCATCCTTATTGCCACAGTTACCTTCAAAAACACTAAATTCAACTATTTGACCTTAGTTTTGGCAATTTTCTACTAAGGTATAAAATTAAATTAATTTGCCGTGCCACCAGTTTTTCCAAATCTGGGCGTAAAATTTAATTATTGGCGATCTGTGCTGGCAATTTCCTTCTAAGAAATTAAATTTAATTAATTGACCATCACAGACACAATTCCTTCTAAGGCACTAAATAAAATTAATTGGCCGTATCGCCCTCGAACGCACACTAAGGCATTAAAATAAAATGATTGGCCTTAGTGCCCACTATTGCTTTTCGAGGCACGATATTAAATTAATCGTCCTTATTGCCACAATTACATTCTAAAGCACTTATTTGAAATTGTTATCAGTACTCCCTAAAGTTTCCTAGCGAGGCTTATGGTTATATCAATTTGCCTTAGTACCCGTAATTGCCTTCGGAGGCACAAAATTAAATTTACTGGCCTCAATGCCCCCCTGGGAACAATTGCCTTCTAAAAAATTATGGGTAACAAATTGTCCTGAGCACCAATAATTGCCTTTAGAGGCATAATTAAATTATTTGGCCGTACCGCCCCCAATTGCACACTAAGACATTAAATTAAATCAATTGGCCTTAGTGGCAACTAGTGCTTACGACACATTCAGTTAAATCAATCGATCGTAATGGCCACAATCGCCTTACGAGGCATTAAATTAAATTAGTCATCCTTATTGCCACAGTTACCTTCTAAAACACTAAATTCAACTAATTGACCTTAGTTTCGGCAATTTTCTACTAAGGAATAAAATTAAATTAATTTTCCGTACCATCCGTTCTTCCAAATCTGGGGGTAAAATTTAATTAATTGGCATCAATTCTCGCAATTTGCTTCTAAGAAATTAAATTTAATTACTTGACCTTCACAGACACAATTTCCTTCTAAGGCACTAAATAAAATTAATTGGCCGTATCACCCTCGAACGCACACTAAGGCATTAAAACAAACTCAATGATTAGTCTTAGTGCCCGCTATTGCTTTCCGAGGCACGATATTAAATTAATTGTCCTTAGTGCCACAATTACATTCTTAAGCACTTATTTGAAATTGTTATCAGTACTCCATAAAGTTTCCTAGCGGGGCTTAAGGTTATATTAATTTGCCTTAGTACCGGTAATTGCCTTCGGAGGCACAAAATTAAATTTACTGGCCTCAATGCCCACAATTGCCTTCTAAGAAATTATGTATAGCTAATTGTCCTTAGCATCCACAATTGCCTTCAAAGGCACTAAATTAAATTAATTAGTCATACCGCCCCCAATTGCACACTAAGACATTAAATTAAATCAATTGGCCTTAGTGGCAACTAGTGCTTACGACACATTCAGTTAAATCAATCGATCGTAATGCCCACAATCGCCTTATGAGGCATTAAATTAAATTAGTCATCCTTATTGCCACAGGTACCTTCTAATGCACTAAATTCAACTAATTGACCTTAGTTTCGGTAATTTTCTACTAATATTTATACATTTAATTACTTTCCTTAATGCTTATGATATTAAATTAATTGTCCTTATTGCCACAATTACATTCTAAAGAACTTATTTGAAATTGTTATCAGTACTCCCTAAAGTTTCCTAGCGAGGCTTAAGGTTATATTAATTTGCCTTAGTACCCGTAATTGCCTTCGGAGGCACAAAATTAAATTTACTGGCCTCAATGCCCACAATTGCCTTCTAAGAAATTATGTGTAACTAATTGTCCTTAGCACCAATAATTGCCTTCAGAGGCACTAAATTAAATTAATTGGCCGTGACCGACAGCTAACGCCCACAATTGCACACTAAGACATTAAATTTAATCAATTGGCCTTCATGGCAACTAGTGTTTACGACACATTCAGTCAAATCAATCGATCGTAATGCCCACAATTAATTGTGAGGCATTAAATTAAACTAGTCACCCTTATTGCCACAGGTACCTTCTAATGCACTAAATTCAACTAATTGACCTTAGTTTCGGAAATTTTTTACTAAGGGATAAAATTAAATTAATTTGCGGTACCACCCGTTTTTCCAAATCTGGGGGTAAAATTTAATTAACTGGCATCAATGCTGGCAATTTCCTTCTAATAAATTAAATTTTACTAATTGTCCTTCACAGAAACAATTTCCTTCTAAGGCACTAAATAAAATTAATTGGCCGTATCGTCCCTCGAACGCACACTAAGGCATTAAAATAAAATGATTGGCCTTAGTGCCCCCTATTGCTTTCCGATGCACGATATTAAATTAATTATCCTTATTACCACAATTACAATCTAAAGCACTTATTCTTGAAATTTTTATTTGTACTCCCTAAAGTTTCCTAGCAAGGCTAAAGGTTATATTAATTTTCCTTAGTAAAATTAATTGCCTTCGGAGCCACAAAATTTAATTTGCTGGCCTCAATGCCCACAATTGCCTTCTAAGAAATTATGTGTAACTAATTGTCCTTAGCACCTACAATTGCCTTCGGAGACATTAAATTAAATTAATTTGTCGTACCGGAATATTGCACACTAAGACATTGAATTAAATCAATTAGCCACAGTGGCAACAATCGCTTACGACACATTCAGTTAAATCAATTGATTGTAATGCTCACAATCGCCTTATGAGGCATTCAATTAAATTAGTCATCCTTATTGCCACAGTTACTTTCTAAAGCACTAAATTCAACAAATTGACCGTAGTTCCAGCAATTTTCTACAAAGGTATAAAATTAAATTAATTTGCGGTACCACCCGTTTTTCCAAATCTGGGGGTAAAATTTAATTAACTGGCATCAATGCTCGCAGTTTCAATGGGCTTCTAAGAAATTAAATTTTACTAATTGTCCTTCACAGTCACAATTTCCTTCTAAGGCACTAAATAAAATTAATTGGCCGTATCGCCCTCGAACAAACACTAAGGCATTAAAATAAAAAGATTGGCCTTAGTGCCCTCTATTGCTTTCCGATGCGCGATATTAAATTAATTATCCTTATTGCCACAATTACAATCTAAAGCACTTATTTGAAATTGTTATTTGTACTCCCTAAAGTTTCCTAGCGAGGCTAAAGGTTATACTAATTTGCCTTAGTACCGGTAATTGCTTTCGGAGCCACAAAATTTAATTTACTGGCCTCAATGCCCACAATTGCCTTCTAACAAATTATGTGTAACTAATTGTCCTTAGCACCAATAATTGCCTTCAGAGGCATTAAATTAAATTAATTGGTCGTACCGACCCCAATTGCACACTAAGACATTAAATTTAATCAACTAGCCTTAGTGGCACCAATTGCTTACGACACATTCAGTTAAATCAATTGATCGTGAATGCCCACAATCGCCTTATGAGGCATTCAATTAAATTAGTCATCCTTATTGCCACAGTTACTTTCTATATCACTAAATTTAACTAATTGACCGTAGTTTCCGCAATTTTCTTATAAGGTATAAAATTAAATTAATTTGCCGTACCACCCGTTTTTGCAAATCTGGGTGTAAAATTTAATTAACTGGTATCAATGCTCGCAATTTTCTTCTAAGAAATTAAATTTAACTAATTGTCCGTCGCAGACACAATTTCCTTCTAAGGCACTAAATAAAATTAATTGGACGCATCGCCCTCGAATGCACACTAAGGCATTAAAATAAAATGATTGGCCTTAGTGCCCATTATTGCTTTCCGAGGCACGATATTAAATTAATTGTCCTTATTGCCACAATTACATTCTAAAGCACATATTTGAAATTGTTATCAATACTCCCTAGAGTTTCCTGGTGAGGCTTAAAGTTATATTAATTTGCCTTAGTACCCGTAATTGGTTTCAGAGGCACCAAATTAAAATACACATATAGTGGGATAAATTTACAGGCCTCGATGCCCACATTTGCCTTCTAAGAAATTATATGTAACTAATTGTCCTTAATACCAATAATTGCCTTCAGAGGCATTAAATAAAATTAATTGTTCATGCCGCCCCCAATTGCACACTAAGACATTAAATTAAATCAATTAGCCTTCGTGGCAACAATTGCTTACGACACATTCAGTTAAATCAATTGATCGTAGCGCCCACAATCGCCTTATGAGGCATTAAATTAAATTAATTGGTCGTACCGCCCCCAATTGCACACTAAGACATTAAATTAAATCAATCAGCCTTAGTGGCAGCATTTGCTTACGACACATTCAGTTAAATCAATTGATCGTAGTGCCCACAATCGCCTTATGAGGCATTAAATTAAATTAGTCATCCTTATTGCCACAGTTACCTTCTAAAGCACTTAATTCAACTAATTGACCGTAGTTTTGGCAATTTTCTACTAAGGTATAAAATTAAATTAATTTGCCGTACCACCCATTTTTCCATCAATCTGGGCAGAAAATTTAATTAACTGGCATCAATGCTCGCAATTTGCTTCTATGAAATTAAATTTAACTAATTGTCCTTCGTAGACACAATTTCATTCTAAGGCACTAAATAAAATTAATTGGCCGTATCGCTCTCGAACGCACACTAAGGCATTAAAATAAAATGATTGGCCTTAGTGCCCACTATTGCTTTCCGAGGCACGATATTAAATTAATTTTCCTTATTGCCACAATTACATTCTAAAGCACTTATTTGAAATTGTTATCAGTACTCCTAAAGTTTCCTAGCGAGGCTTAAGGTTATATTAATTTGCCTTAGTACCCGTAATTGCCTTCGGAGCCACAAAATTTAATTTACTGGCCTCAATGCCCACAATTACTTTCTAAGAAAATTATGTGTAACTAATTGTCCTCAACACCAATAATTGCCTTCAGAGGCATTAAATTAAATTAATTGGCCGTACCACCCCCAATTGCACACTAAGACATTAAATTAAATCAATTGGTGCCTTAGTGGCAACTAGTGGTTACGACACATTCAGTTAAATCAATCGATCGTAATGCCCACAATCGCCTTATGAGGCATTCAATTAAATTAGTCATCCTTATTGCCACAGTTACCTTCTAAAACACTAAATTCAACTAATTGACCTTAGTTTTGGCAATTTTCTACTAAGGTATAAAATTAAATTAATTTGCCGTACCATCCATTTTTCCAAATCTGGGAGTAAAATTTAATGAACTGCCAGCAATGCTCGCAATTTCCAACTAAGAAATTAAATTTAATTAATTGAACTTACAGACACAATTTCCTTCTAAGGCACTAAATAAAATTAATTGGCCGTATCGCCTTCAGGCACACTAAGGCATTAAAATAAAATGATTGGCCTTAGGCCCACAATTGCTTTCCGATAACGATATTAAATTAATTGTCCTTATTGCCACAATTACATTCTAAAGAACTTATTTGAAATAGTTATCATTACTCCCTAAAGTTTCCTAAGGAGGCTGTAAGGTTATATTTATTTGCCTTAGTACCCGTAATTGCTTTCGGAGGCACAAAATTAAATTTACTAGCCTCAATGCCCACAATTGCCTACTAAGAAATTATGTGTAACTAATTGTCCTCAGCACCAATAATTGCCTTCAGAGGCATTAAATTAAATTAATTGGCCATACCGCCCCCAATTGCACACTAAGACATTAAATTAAATCAATTGGCTTTAGTGGCAACTGGTGCTTACGACACATTCAGTTAAATCAATCGATCGTCATGCCCACATTCGCCTTATGAGGCATTATTAAATTAAATTAGTCATCCTTATTGCCACATTTACCATATAAAACACTAAATTCAACTAATTGACCTTAGTTTCGGCAATTTTCTACGAAGGTATAAAATTAATTTAATTTGCCGTACTATCCGTTTTTCAAATTCTGGGCGTAAAATTTTATTAACGGGCATCAATGCTCGTAATTTCCTTCTAAGAAATTAAATTTAATTAATTGACCTTCATAAAGACACAATTTCCTTCTAAGGCACTAAATAAAATTAATTGGCCGTATCGCCCTCGAACGCACACTAAGGCATTAAAATAAAATGATTGGCCTTAGGGCCTACTATTGCTTTCCGAGGCACGATATTAAATTAATTATCCTTAGTGTCACAATTGCATTCTAAAGCCCTTAGTTGAAATTGTTATCATTACTACCTAAAGTTTCCTAGCGAGGCTTAAGGTTATATTAATTTTCCTTGGTACCCGTAATTGCCTTCGGAGGCACAAAATTAAATTTACTAGCTTCAATACCCACAATTTCCTTTTAAGAAATTATGTGTAACTAATTATCCTTAGCACCGATAATTGCCTTCAGATTGGCCGTACCGCTCCCAATTGCACACTAAGACATTAAATTAAATCAATTAGTTTTCGTGGCAACAATTGCTTACGACACATTCAGTTAAATCAATTGATCGTAGTGCCCACAATCGCCTTATGAGGCATTAAATTAAATTAGTCATCCTTATTGGAAACTTAGTGCTGCCCCAGTTACCTTCTAAAGCACTTAATTCAACTAATTGACCGTAGTATCGACAATTTTCTACTAAGGTATAAAATTAAATTAATTTGCCGTACCACTCATTTTTCCAAATCTGGGCGGAAAATTTAATTAACTGGCATCAATGCTCGCAATTTGCTTCTATGAAATTAAATTTAACTAGATGTCCTTCGCAGACACAATTTCCTTCTAAGGCACTAAATAAAATTAATCAGCCGTATCGCCCTCGAACGCACACTAAGGCATTAAAATAAAATGATTGGCCTTAGTGCCACTATTGCTTGACGAGGAACGATATTAAATTAATTTTCCTTATTGCCACAATTACATTCTAAAGCACTTATTTGAAATTGTTATCAGTACTCCCTAATGTTTCCTAGCGAGGCTTAAGGTTATATTAATTTGCCTTAGTACCCGTAATTGCCTTCGGAGGCACAAAATTAAATTTACTGGCCTCAATGCCCACAATTGCCTTCTAAGAAATTATGTGCTTAACAAATTGTCCTTAGCCCCATTAATTGCCATCAGAGGCATTAAATTAAATTAATTGGCCGTACCGCCCCCAAGTGCACACTAAGACATTAAATTAAATCAATTGGCTTTAGTGGCAACTAGTGCTTACGACACATTCAGTTAAATCAATCGATCCTAATGCCCACAATCGCCTTATGAGGCATTCAATTAAATTAGTCATCCTTATTGCCACAGTTACCTTCTAAAACACTAAATTCAAATAATTGACCTTAGTTTCGGCAATTTTCTACTAAGGTATAAAATTAAATTAATTTGCCGTACCATCCGTTTTTCCAAATCTGGGCGTAAAATTTAATTAACTGGCATCAATGCTCGCAATTTTCTTCTAAGAAATTAAATTTAATTAATTGACCTTCACAGGCACAATTTCCTTCTAAGGCACTAAATAAAATTAATTGGCCGTATCGCCCTCGAACGCACACTAAGGCATTAAAATAAAATGATTGGCCTTAGTGCCCACTATTATGTCTTTTGCTTTCCGACGCACGATATTAAATTAATTGTCCTTATTGCCACAATTACATTCTAAAGCACTTATTTGAAATTTTTATCAGTACACCCTAAAGTTTCCTTGTGAGGCTTAAGGTTATATTAATTTGCCTTGGTACCCGTAATTGCCTTCGGAGGCACAAAATTAAATTTACTAGCCTCAATATCCCCAATTGCCTTCTAAGAAATTAAGTGTAACTAATTGTCCTTAGCACCGATAATTGCCTTCAGAGGCATTAATTTAAATTAATTGGCCGTACCACCCCCAATTGCACACTAAGACATTAAATTAAATCAATTGGCTTTAGTGGCAACTAGTGCTTACGACACATTCAGTTAAATCAATCGATCGTAATGCCCACAATCGCCTTATGAGGCATTAAATTAAATTAGTCATCCTTATTGCCACAGTTACCTTCTAAAACACTAAATTCAACTAATTGACTTAGTTTCGGCAATTTTCTACAAAGGTATAAAATTAAATTAATTTGATCAGGCCGTACCATCCTTTTTTCCAAATCTGGGCGTAAAATTTAATTAACTGGCATCAATGCTAGCAATTTCCTTCTAAGAAATTAAATTTAATTAATTGACCTTTAGAGATAACTGTGGCAATAAGGCACTAATTAAAATTAATTCGTATCGCCTCGAGCACACTAAGGCATTTAAAAGAAATGATTGGCCTTAGTGCCCACTGATTTAATTTAGATGCACGATATCGGTGCAATTGTCGGTAGTGCAATGTAACAAATAATTCTAATTAACTTATTTGATGTCTTTAGACACACGCCCTAAAGTTTCCTAGTGAGGCTTAAGGTTATATTAATTTGCCTTAGTAACCGTAATTGCCTTCGGAGGCACAAAATTAAATTTACTAGCCTCAATACCCACAATTACCTTCTAAGAAATTATATGTAACTAATTGTTCTTAGCACCGATAATTGCCTTCAGAGGCATTAAATTAAATTAATTGGCCTTACCACCCCCAATTGCACACTAAGACATTAAATTGTTAAATCAATTGGCCTTAGTGGCAACTAGTGCTTACGACACATTCAGTTAAATCAATCGATCGTAATGGCCACAATCGCCTTATGAGGCATTAAATTAAATTAGTCATCCTTATTGCCACAGTTACCTTCTAAAACACGAAATTCAACTAATTAACCTTAGTTTCGGCAATTTTCTACGAAGGAATAAAATTAAATTAATTTGCCGTCCAATCCGTTTTTCCAAATCTGGGCGTAAAATTTATTTAACTGGCATCAATGCTCGCAATTTCCTTCTAGGAAATTAAATTTAATTAATTGACCTTCACAGACACAATTTCCTTCTAAGGCACTAAATAAAATTAATTGGCCGTATCGCCCTCGAAAGCACACTAAGGCATTAAAATAAAATGATTGGCCTTAGTGCCCACTATTGCTTTCCGAGGCACGATATTAAATTAATTGTCCTTATTGCCACAATTACATTCTAAAGCACTTATTTGAAATTATTATCAGTACTCCCTAAAGTTTCCTAGCGAGGCTTAAGGTTATATTAATTTGTCTTAGTACCCGTAATTGCCTTCGGAGGCACAAAATTAAATTTACTGGCCTCAATGCCCACAATTGCCTTCTAAGAAATTATGTGTAACTAATTGTCCACAGCGCCAATAATTGCCTTCAGACGCATTAAATTAAATTAATTTGCTGTACCGCCCAATTACACACTAAGACATTAAATTAAATCAATTGGCCTTAGTGGCAACTAGTGCTTACGACACATTCAGTTAAATCAATCGATCGTAATGCCCACAATCGCCTTATGAGGCATTCAATTAAATTAGTCATCCTTATTGCAACAGTTACCTTCTAAAACACTAAATTCAACTAATTGACCGTAGTTTCGGCAATTTTCTATTAAGGTATAAAATTAAATTAATTTGCCGTACCATCAGTTTTTCCAAATCTGGGCGTAAAATTTAATTAACTGGCATCAATGCTCGCAATTTACTTCTAAGAAATTAAATTTAATTGCAGAATTGACTTTCACAGGCCCAATTTCCTTCTCAGGCACTAAATAAAATTAATTGGCCGTATCGCCCTCGAACGCACACTAAGGCACTAAAATAAAATGATTGGGCTTAGTGCCCACTATTGCTTTTCGACGCAAATATTAAATTTATTGTACTTATTGCCACAACTACATTCTAAAACACTTATTTGAAATTGTAATCAGTACTCCCTAATATTTCCTAGCGAGGCTTAAGGTTATATTAATTTGCCTTAGTACCCGTAATTGCCTTCGGAGGCACAAAATTAAATTTACTGGCCTCAATGCCACAATTGCCTTCTAAGAAATTATGTGTAACTAATTGTCCTCAGTACCAATAATTGCTTTCAGAGGCATTAAATTAAATTAATTGGCCGTACCACCCCCAATTGCACACTAAGACATTAAATTAAATCAATTGGCTTTAGTGGCAACTAGTGCTTACGACACATTCAGTTAAATCAATCGATCGTAATGCCCACAATCGCCTTACAGGCCTGAGGCATTAAATTAAATTAGTCATCCTTATTGCCACAGTAACCTTCTAAAACACTAAATTCAACTAATTGACCTAAGTTTCGGCAATTTTCTACTAAGGTATGAAATTAAATTAATTTGCCGTACCATCCGTTTTTCCAAATCTGGGCGTAAAATTTAATTAACTGCCATCAATGCTCGCAATTTCCTTCTATGAATTAAATTTAATTAATTGACCATCACAGACACAATTTTCTTCTAAGGCACTAAATAAAATTAATTGGCCTTATCTCCCTCGAACGCACACTAAGGCATTAAAATAAAATGATTGGCCTTAGTGCCTACTATTGCTTTTCGAGACACGATATTAAATTAATTGTCCTTAGTGCCACAATTACATTCTAAAGCACTTATTTGAAATTGTTATCAGTACTCCCTAAAGTTTCTTAGCGAGGCTTAAGGTTATATTAATTTGCCTTAGTACCCGTAATTGCTTTTGGAGGCACAAAATTAAATTGGCTGGCCTACAATGCCCACAATTGCCTTCTAAGAAATTATGTGTAACTAATTGTCCTCAGCACCAATAATTGCCTTTAGAGGCATTAAATTAAATTAATTGGCCGTACCGCCCCCAATTGCACACTAAGACATTAAATTAAATCAATTGGCCTGATTGCCGCAATTACATTCTAAATTAATTGTCCTGATTGCCACAATTACATTCTAAATAACTTATTTGAAATTGTTATCAGTACTCCCTAAAGTTTCCTAGCGAGGCTTAAACTTATATTAATTCACCTTAGTACTCGTAATAGCATTCAGAGGAACAAAATTAAATTTACTGGCCTTAATGCCCACAATTGCCTTCTCAAAAATTATATGTAACTAATTGTAATTAGCACCCACAATTAGCTTCGGAGGCATTAAATTAAATTCATTGGTTGTACCGCCCCCAATTGCACATTAAGACATTAATTAAATCAATTAGACTCAGTGGCAACAATTGCTTACGACACATTCAGTTAAATCAATTGACAACATCGTAATGCCCACAATCGCCTTATGAGGCATTAAATTAAATTAGTCATCCTTATTGCCACAGTTACATCCTAAAACACTAAATTCAACTAGTTGACCTTATTTTTGGCAATTTTCTATTAAGGTATAAAATTAAATTAATTTGCCGTACCCTCTGTTTTTCCAAATCTGGGCGTAAAATTTAATTAACTGGCATCAATGCTCGCAATTTCCTTCTAAGAAATTAAATTTAATTAATTGACCTTCGTAGACCCAAATTCCTTCTATCACACTAAATAAAATTACTTGGCCGTATCGCTGTCGAACACACTGTAAGGCATTAAAATAAATTGATTGGCCTTAGTGCCCACTATTGTCTTCCGAGGTACGACATTAAATTAATTGTCCTTATTGCCACAATTACATTCTAAATCACTTATTTGAAATTTTTATCAGTACTCCCTAAAGTTTCCTAGCGAGGCTTAAACTTATATTAATTCACCTTAGTACCCGTAATAGCATTCAGAGGCAGCAAAATTAAATTTACTGGCCTTAATGGCCACAATTACCTTCTAAAAAATTATATGTAACTAATTGTCCTTAGCACCCACAATTGCCCTCGCAGGCATTAAATTAAATTCATTGGTCGTACCGCCCCCAATTGCACACTAAGACATTAAATTTAATCAATTATCCTCAGTGGCAACAATTGCTTACGGCACATTCAGTTGAATCAATTGATCGTAATGCCCACAATCGCCTTATGAGGCATTAAATTAAATTAGTCATCCTTATTGCCAATTACTTTCTAAAACACTAAATTCAACTAGTTTACCTTATTTTCGGCAATTTTCTAATGTGTATAATAAAATTAAATTAATTTGCCGTACCCTCCGTTTTTCCAAATCTGGGCGTAAAATTCAATTAACTGGCATCAATGCTCGCAATTTCCTTCCAAGAAATTAAATTTAATTAATTGACCTACACAAACACAATTTCCTTCTAAGGCAATAAATAAAATTAATTGGCCGTATCGCCCTCGAACTGCGTACACTAAGGCATTAAAATAAAATGATTGGCCTTAGTGCCCACTATTGCTTTCCGACGCACGATATTAAATTAATTGTCCTTATTGCCACAATTACATTCTAAAGCACTTATTTGAAATTATTATCAGTACGCCTTAAAGTTTCCTAGCGAGGCTTAAGGTTATATTAATTTGTCTTAGTACCCGTAATTGCCTTCGGAGGCACAAAATTAAATTTACTGGCCTCAATGCCCACAATTGCCTTCTAAGAAATTATGTGTAGCTAATTATCCTTACCATCCACAATTGCCTTCGGAGGCATTAAATTAAATTCATTGGTCGTACCACCCCCAATTGCACACTAAGACATTAAATTAAATCAATTAGCCTCAGTAGCAACAATTGCTTACGACACATTCAGTTAAATCAATTGATCGTAATGCCCACAATCGCCTTATGAGGCATTAAATTAAATTAGTCATCCTTATTGCCACAGTTACTTTCTAAAGCACTAAATTTAACTAAATTTGACCATAGTTTCGGCAATTTTCTACTAAGGTATAAAATTAAATTAATTTGTCGTACCACCCGTTTTTCTAAATCCGTGCGTAAAATTTAATTAACTGGCATTAATGCTCGCAATTTCCATCTAAGAAATTAAATTTTACTAATTGTCCTTCGCAGACACAATTTCCTTCTAAGTGCACTGAATAAAATTAATTGGCCGTATCGCCCTCGAACACATACTAAGGCATTAAAATAAAATGATTGGCCTTAGTGCCCACTATTGCTTTCCGAGGCACGATATTAAATTAATTTTCCTGATTGCCACTTAATTTAAATTGTTACTTGTACTCCCTAAAGTTTCCCTGCGAGGCTTAAGGTTATATTAATTTGCCTTAGTACCGTTAATTGTTTTCGGAGGCACAAAATTAAATTTATTGGCCTCAATGCCCACAATTGCCTACTAAGAAATTATGTGTAACTAATTGTCCTTAGCACCAATAATTGCTTTCAGAGGCATTAAATTAACACAATTAATTGGTCGTACCTGTTAATTGCACACTAAGACATAAAATTAAATCAACTGGCCTTAGTGGCAACAACTGCTTGCCACACATTCAGTTAAATCAATTGATCATAATGCCCACAATCGCCTTATGAGGCATTAAATTAAATTAGTCATTCTTATTGCCACGGTTACCATCTAAAGCACGAAATTCAACTAAATGACTGTAGTTTCAGCAATTTTCTACTAAGGTATAAAATTAAATTAATTTGCCGTACCACCCGTTTTTCCAAATCTGTGTTGAAAATTTAATTAACTGGCATCAATGCTCTCAATTTCCATCTATGAAATTAAATTTAACTAATTGTCCTTCGCAGACACAATTTCCTTCTAAGGCACTAAATAAAATTAATTGGCCTATCGCCCTCGAACGCACACAAAGGCATTAAAATAAAATGATTGGCCTTAGTGCCTACTATTGCTTTCCGAGGCACGATATTAAATTAATTGTCCTTATTGCCACAATTACATCGCTTCTAAAGCACTTATTTGAAATTGTTATCATTATTCTGAAAAGTTTCCTAGCTAGGCTTAAGGTTATATTAATTTGCCTTAGTACCCGTAATTGCCTTCGGAGCTCAAAATTAAATTTACTGGCTTCAATGCCCACAATTGCCTTCCAAGAAATTATGTGTAACTAATTGTCCTTAGAACCAATAACAGCCTTCAGAGGCATTCAATTAAATTAATTGGCCATAGTGGCAACTAGTGCTTACGACACATTCAGTAAAATCAATCGATCGTAATGCCATAATCGCCTTATGAGGCATTAAATTAAATTAGTCATCCTTATTGCCACAGTTACTTTCTAGAGCACTAAATTCAATTAATTCACCGTAGTTTCGGTAATTTTCTACTAAGGTATAAAATTAAATTACTTTGCCGTACCACCCGTTTTTCCAAATCTGGGCGTAAAATTTAATTAACTGGCATCAATGCTCGCAATTTTCTTCTAAGAAATCAAAGTTTACGAATTTTCTATTCCCTTAGCAGACACAATTTCCTTCTAAGGCACTAAATAAAATTACTTGGCCGTATCGCCCTCGAACGCACACTAAGGCATTAAAATAAATCGATTGGCCTTAGTGCCCACTATCGCCTTCCGAGGCGCGATATTAAATTAATTGTCCTTATTGCCACAATTACATTCTAAAGCACTTATTTGAAATTGTTATCAGTACTCCCTAAAGTTTCCTAGCAAGGCTTAAAGTTATATTAATTTGCCTTAGTACCCGTGTTGCTTTCGGAGGCACAAAATTAAATTTACTGGCCTCAATGCCCACAATTGCCTTCTAAGAAATTATGTGTAACTAATTGTCCTTAGCATCCACAATTGCCTTCAGAGGCATTACATTAAATTAATTGGTCGTACCGCCCCCAATTGCACACTGAGACATTAACTTAAATCAATTGGCCTAAGTGGCAACAATTGCTTACGACACATTTAGTTAAATCAATTGATCGTAGTGCCCATAATCGCCTTATGAGGCATCTAAATTAAATCAGTCATCCTTATTGCCGCAGTTACCTTCTAAAGCACTAAATTCAACTAATAGACCTTAGTTTCGGCAATTTTCTACTAAGGTATGAAATTAAATTAATTTGTAGTATCACCCGCTTTTCCAAATCTGGGCGTAAAATATAATTTACTGGCATCAATGCTCGCAATTTTCTTCTAAGAAATTAAATCTAATTGTCCTCCATAGACACTATTTCCTTCTAAGGCACCAAATAAAATTAATTGGCCGTATCGCCTCGAACGCACACTAAGGCATTAAAATAAATCGATTGGCCTTAGTGCCCACTATTACCTTCCGAGGCACGATATTAAATTAATTGTCCTTATTGCCACAATTACATTCTAAAGCACGTATTAAAAATTAACTTGCCTTAGTACCCGTTATTGCCTTCAGAGGCACAAAATTAAATTTACTGGCCACAGTGCCCACAATTGCCTTCTAAGAAATTATGTGTAACAAATTGTCCTTAGCATCCACAATTGACCTTCAGAGGCATTACATTAAATTAATTATTCGTACAGCCCCCAATTGCACACTAAGACATTAAATTAAATCAATTGGCCTTAGTGGCAACAATTGCTTATGACACATTTAGTTAAATCAATTGATCGTAGTGCCCACAATTGCCTTATGAGGCATTAAATTAAATTAGTCATCCTTATTGCCACAGTTACCTTTTAAAATACCAAATTCAACTAATGGACCATAGTTTCGGCAATTTTCTACTAAGGTATAAAATTAAATTAATTTACCGTACCACCCGTTTTTCTAAATCCGGGCGTAAAATTTAATTAACTGTCAATATGCTCGTAATTTCCTTCTAAGAAATTAAATTTAATTAATAGACCTTCGCAGACACAATTTCCTTCTAAGGCACTAAATAAAATTACTTGGCCGTATCGCCCTCGAACGCACACTAAGGCATTAAAATAAATCGATTGGCCTTAGTGCCCACTATCGCCTTCCGAGGCGCGATATTAAATTAATTGTCAGCTTATTGCCACAATTACATTCTAAAGCACTTATTTGAAATTGTTATCAGTACTCCCTAAAGTTTCCTAGCAAGGCTTAAAGTTATATTAATTTGCCTTAGTACCCGTAACAGGCTTTAGAGGCACAAAATTAAATTTACTGGCCTCAATGCCCACAATTGCCTTCTAAGAAATTATGTGTAACTAATTGTCCTTAGCATCCACAATTGCCTTCAGAGGCATTACATTAAATTAATTGGTCGTACCGCCCCCAATTGCACACTGAGACATTAAATTAAATCAATTGGCCTAAGTGGCAACAATTGCTTACGACACATTTAGTTAAATCAATTGATCGTAGTGCCCATAATCGCCTTATGAGGCATTAAATTAAATCAGTCATCCTTATTGCCGCAGTTACCTTCTAAAGCACTAAATTCAACTAATAGACCTTAGTTTCGGCAATTTTCTACTAAGGTATGAAATTAAATTAATTTGCGGTATCACCCGCTTTTCCAAATCTGGGCGTAAAACTTTATGGTAATTAATGCCTCATTATGCTATTGTGGGCACTACGATCAATTGATTTAACGGAATGTGTCCTAAGCAATAGTTGCCACTAAGGCCAATTGATTTAATTTAATGTCTTAGAGTGCAATTGGGAGCGGTACGACCAATTAATTTAATTTAATGCCTCCGAAAGCACTTGTTGGTGCTAAGGACAACTAGTTACACATAATTTCGTAGAAGGCAATTGTGGGCATTGAGGCCAATAAATTTAAATTCGTGCCTCTGAAGGCAATTACAGGTACTAAGGGAGATTAATATAACTTTAAGCCTCGCTAGGAAACTTTAGGGAGTACAGATAACAATTTTAAATACGTGCTTTAGAATGTAATTGTGGCAATAAG
The DNA here is from genome assembly GCA_025175665.1 of Cinchona pubescens. Classification (NCBI taxonomy): domain Eukaryota; kingdom Viridiplantae; phylum Streptophyta; class Magnoliopsida; order Gentianales; family Rubiaceae; genus Cinchona; species Cinchona pubescens. The sequence goes on from JANKKI010000044.1 coordinate 117,414, forward strand.
GACACTAAATTTAATATCGTGCTCGGAAAGCTACAGTGGGAACTAAGGCTAATCATTTTATTTTAATGCCTTAGTGTGCGTTCGAGGGCGATACAGCCAATTAATTTTATTTTGTGTCTCAGAAGGAAATTGTGTCTGTGAAGGTAACAATTAGTTAAATTTAATTTCATAGAAGGACATTGTGAGCATTGATGCCAGTTAATTAATTTTTTTGCCCAGATTTGGAATAACGGGTGGTACGGCAAATTAATTTAATTTTATACCTTAGTAGAAAATTACCAAAACTAAGATCTATTAGTTGAATTTTGTGTTTGAGAAGGTAACAGTGGCAATAAGGATGACTAATTTAATTTAATGCCTCATAAGGCGATTGTGGGCATTACGATCAATTGATTTAACTAAATGTGTCGTAAGCAATAGTTGCCACTATGGCTAATTCATTTAATTTAATGTCTTAGTGAGCAATTGGGGGAGGTAAGACCAATTAACTTAATTTAATGCCTCTGAAGGCAATTGTGGATGCTAACAACAATTAGTTACACGTAATTTCTTAGAAGGCAATTGTGGGCATTGAGGTCTGTAAATTTAATTTTGTGCCTCTGAAGGCAATTACGGATACTAAGGCAAATTAATATAACTTTAAGCCTCGTTAGGAAACTCTGCAGGGCGTACTGATAACAATTTCAAATAAGAGCTTTAGAATGTAATTGTCGCAATAAGGACTATTAATTTAATATCCTGCCCCGGAGGGCAATAGTGGGCACTAAGGCCAATCGATTTATTTTAATGCCTTAGTGTGCGTTCGAGGGCGATACGGCCAATTAATTTTATTTAGTGCCTTAGAAGGAAATTTTTTGGTGAAGGACAATTAGTTAAATTTAATTTCTTAGAAGGAAATTACGAGCATTGATGCAAGTTATTTAAATTTTATGCCCAGATTTGGAAAACGGGTGGTACGGCAAATTAATTTAATTTTATACCTTAGTAGAAAATTGCCAAAACTAAGGTCTATTAGTTGAATTTAGTGTTTGAGAAGGTAACAGTGGCAATAAGGATGACTAATTTAATTTAATGCCTCATAAGGCGATTGTGGGCATTACGATCAATTGATTTAACTAAATGTGTCGTGAGCAATAGTTGCCACTAAGGCTAATTGATTTAATTTAATGTCTGTAGTGAGTAATTGGGGGAGGTAAGACCAATTAATTTAATTTAATGCCTCTGAAGGCAATTGTGGATGCTAACGACGATTAGTTACACGTAATTTCTTAGAAGGCAATTGTGGGCATTGAGGCCAGTAAATTTAATTTTGTGCCTCTAAGGCAATTTCGGGTACTAAGGCAAATTAATATAACTTTAAGCCTCGTTAGGAAACTCTAGGGCGTACTGATAACAATTTCAAATAAGAGCTTTAGAATGTAATTGTGGCAATAAGGACAATTAATTTAATATCCTACCCCGGAGGGCAAGAGTGGGCACTAAGGCCAATTGATTTATTTTAATGCCTTAGTGTGCGTTCGAGGGCGATACGGGCAATTAATTTTATTTAGTGCCTTAGAAGGAAATTTGTCGGTGAAGGACAATTAGTTAAATTTAATTTGTTGGAAAGAAATTACGAGCATTGATGCCAGTTAATTAAATTTTACGCCCAAATTTGGAAAAACGAATGGGACGGCAAATTAATATTAATTTTCTACCTTAGTAGGAAATTGTCGAAACTACAGTCAATTAGTTGAATTTAGTGTTTTAGAATGTAACTGTGGCAATAGGGACGACTAATTTAATTTAATGCCTCATAAGGCGACTGTGGGCATTATGATTAATTGATTTAACTGAATGTGCCGTAAGCAATTGTTGCCACTAAGGCCAATTGATTTAATTTAATGTCTTAGTGTGGAATTGGGGGCGGTACGACCAATTAATTTAATTTAATGCCGCTGAAGGCATTAATTGGTGCTAAGGACAATTAGTTGCATACAATTTCTTAAAAGGCAATTGTGGGCATTGAGGCCAGTAAATTTAATTTTGTGCCTCTGAAGGCTATTACGGGTGCTAATGAAAATTAATATAACTTTGAGCCTCGCTAGGAAACTTTAGGGAGTACTAATGACAAATTTTCATACGTGATTTAGAATGTAATTATGGCAATAAGGACAATTAATTTAATATCATGCCTCGAAAGGCAATAGTGGGCACTAAGGCCAATCGATTTATTTTAATGCCTTAGTGTGAGTTCGAGGGCGATACGGCAAGTAATTTTATTTAGTGCCTTAGAAGGAAATTGTGTCTGCAAAGGTCAATTAATTAAATTTAATTTCTTAGAAGAAAATTGTGTGCATTGATGACAGTTAATTAAATTTTCCGCCCAGATTTGGAAAAGCGGGTGGTATGGCAGATTAATTAAATTTTTTACCTTAGTAGAAAATTGCCGAAACTAAGGTCAATTAGTTGAATTTTGTGTTTTAGAAGATAACTGTGGTAGACATTAAATTAAATCAACAAGCCTCAGTGGCAACTATTGCTTACGACACATTCAGTTAAATCAATTGATCGTAGGGCCCACAATCTCCTTATGAGGCATTAAATTAAATTAGTCAACCTTATTGCCACAGTTACCTTCTAAAGCACTGAATTCAACTAACTGACCTTAGTTTTGGCAATTTTCTACTAAGGCATAAAATTAAATTAATTTGTTGTACCACCTATTTTTCCAAATCAGGGTGTAGTATAAAAATTTAATTAACTGGCATCAATGCTCTCAATATTCTTCTAAGAAATTAAATTTAACTAATTGTCCTTCACAGACACGATTTCCTTCTAAGGCACTAAATAAAATTAATTGTCTATATCGCCCCCGAACACACACTAAGGCATTATAATAAATCGATTGGCCTTAGTGCCCATTATTGCCTTCTGGGCACGATATTAAATTAATTGTCCTTATTGCCACAATAACATTCTAAAGCACTTATTTTAAATTTTTATCAGTACTCCCAAAAGTTTCCTAGTGAGGCTTAAAGTCATATTAACTTGCCTTAGTACCCATAATAGCCTTCAAAGGCACAAAATTAAATTTACTTGCCTCAATGCCCACAATTGCCTTCTAAGAAATTGTATGTAACTAATTGTCCTTAGCATCCACAATTGCCTTCAGAGGCATTAAATTAAATTAATTGGTCGAACCGCCCCCAATTGTGCACTAAGACATTAAATTAAATCAACATGCCATAGTGGCAACCTACGATCTATTGCTTACGACACATTCTGTTAAATCAATTGATCGTAGTGCCCACAATTGCCTTATGAGGCATTAAATTAAATTAGTAAACTTTATTTCCACAGTTACCTTCTAAAACAATGAATTCAACCAATTAGCCGTAGTTTCGACAATTTTCTACTAAGGTATAAAATTAAATTAATTTGCCTTACCATCCGTTTTTTTAAATATGGGCGTAAAATTTAATTAACTTGCATGAATGCTCGCAATTTCCTTCTAAGAAATTAAATTTAACTAATTGTCCTTCACAGACACAATTTCCTTCTAAGGCACTAAATAAAATTAATTGGCCGTATCGCCCTTGAACGCACACTAAGGCATTAAAACAAATCGAGTGGCCTTAGAGCCCACTATTTCTTTCCGAGGCACGATATTAAATTAATTGTCCTTATTGCCACAATTATATTCTAAAGCACGTATTAAAATTTTTTATCAGTACTCCCTAAAGTTTCCTAGCGAGGCTTAAAGTTATATTAGGCACTTGTAATTTGCCTTACTACCCGTAATAGCCTTCAGAGGAACAAAATTAAATTTACTGGGCTCAATGCCCACAATTGCCTTCTAAGAAATTGTATGTAACTAATTGTGCTTAGCGCCAACAATTGCCTTCCGCAGCATTAAATTAAATTAATTGGTCGTACCGCCCCCAATTGCACACTAGGACATTAAATTAAATCAATTGGTCTTAGTGGCAACTATTGCTTACGACACATTCAGTTAAATCAATTGATCGTAGTGCCCACAATCGCCTTATGAGGCATTAAATTAAATTAGTCTTCCTTATTGCCACAGTTACCTTCTAAAGCACTAAATTCAACTTATTGACTGTAGTTTTGACAATTTTCTGCTAAGGTATAAAATTAAATTAATTTGCCCTGCCATCCGTTTTTCCAAATCTGGGCATAAAATTTAATTAACTGGCATCAATGCCCACAATTTCCTTCAAAGAAATTAAATTTAACTAATTGCCCTTCGCAGACACAGCCACTAATTTCCTTCTAAGGCACAAAATAAAATTAATTGGCTGTATCGCCCTCTTACACACACTAAGGCATTAAAATAAATTGATTGGCCTTAGTGCCCACTATTGCCTTCCGAGGCACGACATTAAATTAATTGTCCTTACTGTCACAATTAAATTCTAAAGCACGTATTAAATATTGTTATCAGTACTCCCTAAAGTTTCCTAGCGAGGCTTAAAGTTATATTAATTTCCCATAGTACCCGTAATAGCCTTCAGAGGTACAAAATTAAACTAGTCTCAATACCCACATTGGCCTTCTAAAAAATTATATGTAACTAATTGTCCTTAGCACCAGCAATTGCCTTCAGAGGCATTAAATTAAATTAATTGGTCGTAGCACCCCCAATTGCACACTAAGACATTAAATTAAATCAATTGGCCTCAGTGGCAACTATTGCTTACGACACATTCAGTTAAATCAATTGATCGTATAGCCCACAATCGCCTGATGAGGCATTAAATTCAATTGTCGTAGTCAACCTTATTGCCACAGTTACCTTCTAAAGCACTAAATTCAACTAATTGACCGTAGTTTTGGCAATTTTCTACCAACGTATAAAATTAAATTAATTTGCCGTACCATCCGTTTTTCCAAATCTGGGCGTAAAATTTAATTTACTGGCATTAATGCTCACAATTTCCTTCTAAGAAATTAAATTTAATTAATTGACCTTTGCAGACACAATTTCCTTCTGTGGCACTAAATAAAATTACTTGGCCGTATCGCTCTCGAACCCACTCTAAGGCATTCAAATAAATTGATTGGCCTTAGTGCCCACTATTGCTTTCCGAGGCACGATATTAAATTAATTGTCCTTTTTGCCACAATTACATTCTAAAGCACGTATTAAAAATTGTTATCAGTACTCCCTAAAGTTTCCTAGCGAGGCTTAAAATTATATTAATTTCCCTTAGAACCCACAATTGCTTTCAGAGGCACAAAAATTAAATTTACTGGCCTCAATGCCCACAATTGCCCAGGGCTCTAAGAAATTATATGTAACTAATTGTCCTTAGCACCAACAATTTCTTTCAGAGGCATTAAATTAAATTACTTAGTCGTACCACCCCCCATTGCACACTAAGACATTAAATTAACTCAATTAGCCTTCGTGGCAACTATTGATTACGACACATTCAGTTAAATCAATTGATCGTAGTGCTACAATCGCCTTATGAAGCATTAAATTAAATTAGTCATCCTTATTGCCACAGTTACCTTCTAAAACACTAAATTCAACTAATAGACCTTAGTTTCGGCAATTTTCTGCTAAGGTAAAAAATTAAATTAATTTGCCGTACCACCCGCTTTTCCAAATCTGGGTGGAAAAATTTGATTAACTGTCATCAATGCACTCAATTTCCTTCCAAGAAATTAAATTTAATTAATTGACCTACGCAGACACCATTTCCTTCTAGGGCACTAAATAAAATTACTTGGCCGTATCGCTCTCAAACGCACTCTAAGGCATAAAAGTAAATTGATTGGCCTCTTTAGTAGTGCCCACTATTGCCTTCCGAGTCACGATATTAAATTAATTGTCCTTATTGCCACAATTACATTCTAAAGTACGTATTAAAAATTGTTATCAGTACTCCCTAAAGTTTCCTAGCGAAACTTAAAGTTATATTAATTTCCCTTAGTACCCGTAATTGCCTTCAGAGGCACAAAGTTAAATTTACTAGCCTCAATTCCCACAATTTCCTTCTAACAAATTGTACGTCACTAATTGTCCATAGAACCAACAACTGCCTTCAGCGGCATTAAATTAAATTATTTGGTCGTACTGATCCCAATTGCATACTAAGACATTAAATTAAATCAACTGACCTTAGTGGCAACTATTGATTACGACACATTCCGTTAAATCAATTGATCGTAGTGCCCACAATCGCCTTATGAGTCATTAAATTAAATTCGTCATCCTTATTGCCACAGTTACCTTCTAAAACACTAAATTCAACTAATAGACCTTAGTTTCGACAATTTTCCACTAAGGTATAAAATTAAATTAATTTGCGTACCACCCGTTTTTCCAAATCTGTGCGTAAAATTTAATTAACTGTCTCAATGCACGCAATTTCCTTCTAAGAAATTAAATTAAATTAATTGACCTTCGCAGACAGAATTTCCTTCTAAGGCACAAAAAAAAATTAATTGGCCGTATCGCCCTCGAACGCACACTAAGGCATTAAAAAAAAATGATTGGCCTTAGTGCCCACTATTGCTTTCCGTGGCACGATATTAAATTAATTGTCCTTAGTGCCACAATTACATTCTAAAGCGCTTATTTGAAATTGTTATCAGTACTCCCTATAGTTTCCTAGCGAGGCTTAAGGTTATATTAATGTCCTTTAGTACCCGTAATTGCATTCGGAGGCACAAAGTTAAATTTACTGGCCTCAATTCCCACAATTTCCTTCTAAGAAATTGTACGTAACTAATTGTCCATAGCACCTACAATTGCCTTCAGCGGCATTAAATTAAATTAACTAATTTCATGTCGTACCGATCCCAATTGCACACAAAGACATTAAATTTAATCAACTGACCATAGTGGCAACTATTGATTACGACACACTCCGTTAAATCAATTGATCGTAGTGCCCACAATCGTTTTATGAGTCATTAAATTAAATTATTCATCCTTATTGCCACAGTTACCTTCTAAAACACTAAATTCAACTAATAGACCTTAGTTTCGACAGTTTTCTACTAAGGTATAAAATTAAATTAATTTGCCGTACAACCCGTTTTTCCAAATCTGTGCGTAAAATTTAATTAACTGTCATCAATGCTCGCAATTACCTTATAAGAAATTAAATTTATTTAATTGAACTTCGCAGACAGAATTTCCTACTAAGGCACTAAATAAAATTAATTGGCCGTACCGCCCTCGAACGCACACTAAGGCATTAAAATAAATTGATTGGCCTTAGTGCCCACTATTACCTTCCGAACGATATTAAATTAATTGTCCTTATTGCACAATTAATTCTAAAGCACTTGTAACCAATTGAAATTTTTAGAAGTACAATAAAATTTCCTAGCGAGGTTTAAAGTTAATTTTTGCCTTAGTACTTGTAATAGCTTTCAGAGGCACAAAATTAAATTTACTGGCCTCAATACCCATAATTGCCTTCTAAGAAATTATGTGTAACTAATTGTCCTTAGCATCCACAATTGCCTTCATAGGCATTAGATTAAATTAATTGGTCGTACCGCCCCCTATTGCACACTAAGACATTAAATTAAATCAATTAGCCTCGGTAGCAACTATTGCTTACGACACATTAAGTTAAATCAATTGATCGTAGTGCCACAATCACCTTATGAGGCATTAAATTAAATTATTCATCCTTATTGTCACAGTTACCTTCTAAAGCACTAAATTCAACTAATTGACCTTAGTTTCAGCAATTTTCTACTAAGCATAAAATTCAATTAATTGGCCTGACCACCCATTTTTCCAAATCTGAGAGAAAAATTTAATTAACTGGCCTCAATTCTCGCAATTTCCTTCTGACATTAAGAAATTAAATTTAACTAATTGTCCATCGTAGACACGATTTCCTTCGAAGGCACACAATAAAATTAATTGGCCGTATTGCCTTCGAACGCATACTAAGGCATTAGAATATATCGATTGGCCTTAGTGCCCACTATTGCCTTCCGGGGCACGATATTAAATTAATTGTCCTTATTGCCACAATTACATTCTAAAGAACTTATTTTAAATTGTTATCAGTACTCCCAAAAGTTTTCTAGCGAGGCTCAAAGTTATATTAACTTGCCTTGGTACCCGTAATTGCCTTCAGAGGCACATAATTAAATTTACTGGCCTCAATGCCCACAGCTACCTTGTAAAAAATTATATGTTAGTAATTGTCCTTAGCATCCACTATTGCATTTAGATTCATTAAATTAAATTAACTGGTTGTACCATCCCCAATTGCACACTAAGACATTAAATTAAATTAACTGGCCTTCGTGACAACTATTGCTTACGACACATTTGGTTAAATCAATTGATCGTAGTACCCACTACAATCGCCTTATGAGGCATTAAATTAAATTAGTCATCCTTATTGCCACAGTTACCTTCTAAAGCACTAAATTCAACTAATTGAATTGTAGTTTCGACAAACTTTTGCTAAGGTATAAAATTAAATTAATTTACCGTACCATCCATTTTTCAAAATCTGGGCTTAAAATTTAATTTACTGACATCAATGCCCGCAATTTCCTTCCAAGAAATTAAATTTAACTAATTGTCCTTAACAGACACAATTTCCTTCGAAGGTACTAAATAAAATTAATTGGTCGTATCACCCTCGAACGCACACTAAGGAATTAAAATAAATCGATTGGCCTTAGTGCCACTATTGCTTTCTGAGGCAGGATATTAAATTAATTGTCCTTATTGCCACAATTACATTCTAAAGCACTTATTTGAAATTGTTATCAATAATCCCCAAAGTTTTGTAGCGAGGCTTAAAGTTATATTAACTTGCCTTAGTACCCGTAATAGCCTTCAGAGGCACAAAATTAAATTTACTGGCCTCAATGCCCACAATTGCCTTCTAAGAAATTATATGTAACTAATTGTCCTTGGCATCCACAATTGCCTTCAGAGGCATTAAATTAAATTAATTGGTCGTACCGCCCCCAATTGCGCACTAAGACATTAAATTAAATCAACTGGCCTTAGTGGCAATAATTGCTTACGACACATTCAGTTAAATCAATTGATCGTAATGCCCACAATCGCCTTATGAGGAATTAAATTAAATTAGTCATCCCTATTGCCACAATTACCTTCTAAAACACTAAATTCAACTAATAGGCCTTAGTTTCGGCAATTTTCTACTAAGGTATAAAATTAAATTAATTTGCCGTACCCCCGACTTTTCCAAATCTGGGCAGAAAATTTAATTAACTGTCATCAATGCACACAATTTCCTTCTAACAAATTAAATTTAATTAATTGAACTTCGCAGACACAATTTCCTTCTAAGGCACTAAATAAAAGTACTTGGCCATATCGCTCTCAAACGCAATTCGCACTCTAAGGCATTAAAATAAATTGATTGGCCTTAGTGCCTACTATTGCCTTCCGAGACACGATATTAAATTAATTGTCCGTATTGCCACAATTACATTCTAAAGAACGTATTAAAAATTGTTATCAGTACTCCATAAAGTTTCCTAGTGAAGCTTAAAGTTATATTAATTTCCCTTAGTACCCGTAAATGCCTTCAGGGGCACAAAATTAAATTTACTGGCCTCAATTCCCACAATTGCCTTCTAAGAAATTATATGTAACTAATTGTCCTTAACACCAACAATTGCCTTCAGAGGCATTAAATTAAATTAATTGGTCGTACCACCCCCAATTGCACACTAAGACATTAAATTAAATCAATTAGTCTTCGTGGCCACTATTGATTATGACGCATTCAGTTAAATCAATTGATCGTAGTCCCCACAATCGCCTTATGAGGTATTAAATTAAATTAGTCATCCTTATTGCCACAGTTACCTTCTAAAACACTAAATTCAACTGAAATAGACCTTAGTTTCGGCAATTTTCTACTGAGGTATCAAATTAAATTAATTTGACGTACCACTCGCTTTTTCAAAACTGGGTAAAAAATTTAATTACCTGTCATCAATGCACGCAATTTCCTTCTAAGAAATTAAATTTAATTAATTGACCTTCGTAGACACAATTTCCTTCTAAGGCACTAAATAAAATTAATTGGCCGTATCGCTCTCTAACGCACTCTAAGGCAATAAAATAAATTGATTGGCCATAGTGCCCACTATTGCCTTCTGAGTCACGATATTAAATTAATTGTCCTTATTGCCACAATTACATTCTAAAGCACTTATTTGAAATTGTTATCAGTACTCCCCGAAGTTTCGTAGCGAGGGTTAAAGTTATATTAACATGCCTTAGTACCCGTAATAGCCTTCAGAGGCACAAAATTAAATTTACTGGCTTAATGCCCACAATAGCCTTCTAAGAAATTATATGTAACTAATTGTCCTTAGCATCCACAATTCCCTTCATGAGGCATTAAATTAAATTAATTGGTCGTACTGACCCCAATTGCACGCTGAGACATTAAATTAAATCAATTAGCCTTAGTGGCAACTATTGATTACGACACATTCAATTAAATCAATTGATCGTAATGCCCACATTCGCCTTATGAGGCATTAAATTAAATTCGTCATCCTTATTGCCACAATTACTTTCTAAAATACTAAATTCAACTAATTGATAGTAGTTTCGGCAATTTTCTACTAAGGTATAAAATTAAATTAATTTGCCGTACCACCCGTTTTTCCAAATCTGGGCGGAAAATTTAACTAACTGTCATCAATGCACGCAATTTCCTTCTAAGAAATTAAATTTAATTAATTGACCTTTGCAGACACAATTTCCTTCTAAGGCACTAAGTAAAATTACTTGGCTGTATCGCTCTCGAACGCACTCTAAGGCATTAAAATAAATTGATTGGCCTCAGTGCCCACTATTGCCTTCCGAGGCACATTATTAAATTAATTGTCCTTATTGCCCACAATTACATTCTAAAGCACATATTAAAAATTTTTATCAGTACTCCCTAAAGTTTCCTAGCGAGGCTCAAGTTGTATTAATTTTTCTTAGTACCCGTAATTGCCTCAATGCCCACAGCTGCCTTGTAAAAAATTATATGTAACTAATTGTCCTTAGCACCCACAATTGCATTTAGATTCATTAAATTAAATTAATTGGTCGTACCACCCCCAATTGCACACTAAGACATTAAATTAAATCAATTAGCCTTAGTGGCAACTATTGCTTACGACACATTTAGTTAAATCAATTGATCATAGTGCCCACAATCGCCTTATGAGGCATTAAATTAAATTAATCATCCTTATTGCCACAGTTACCTTCTAAAGCACTAAATTCAACTAATTGACCGTAGTTTCGACAATTTTTTGCTAAGGTGTAAAATTAAATTAATTTGCCGTACCACCCATTTTTCCAAATCTGGGCTAAAATTTAATTTACTTGCATCAATGCCCGCAATTTCCTTCTCCTCTGAAAGAAATTAAATTTAACTAATTGTCCTTCATAGACACAATTTCCTTCTAAGGTACTAAATAAAATTAATTGGCCGTAACACCCTCGAACGCACACTAAGGCATTAAAATAAATCGATTGGCCTTAGTGCCTACTATTGCCTTCCGAGGCACGATATTAAATTAATTGTCCTTATTGCCACAATTACATTCCAAAGCACCTATTTAAAATTATTATCAGTACTCCCTAGAGTTTCCTAGCGAGGCTTAAAGTTATATTAATTTGCCTTAGTACCCGTAATAGCCTTCAGAGGCACAAAATTAAATTTACTGGCCTCAATGCCCACAATTGCCTTCTAAGAAATTGTATGTAACTAATTGTCCTTAGCACCAACAATTGCCTTCAGAGGCATTAAATTAAATTAATTGGTCGTACCGCCCCCAATTGCGCACTAAGACATTAAATTAAATCAACTGGCCTTAGTGGCAACAATTACTTACGACACATTCAGTTAAATCAATTGATCAATGTCGTAATGCCCACAATCGCCTTATGAGGCATCAAATTAAATTAGTCTTCCTTATTGCCACATTTACCTTCTAAAACACTAAATTCAACTAGTTGACCGTAGTTGACCGTAGTTGAATTTAGTGTTTTAGAAGGTAACTGTGGCAATAAGGATGACTAATTTAATTTAATGCCTCATAAGGCGATTGTGGGCATTACGATCGATTGATTAATGCCGAATGTGTCGTAGCAATTAGGTGCCACTAAGGCCAATTGATTTAATTTAATGTCTTAGTGTGCTATTGGGGATGGTACGGCCAATTAATTTAATTTAATGTCTCCGAAGGAAATTATTAGTGCTAAGGACAATTAGTTACATATAATTTCTTAGAAGGCAATGTGGCATTGAGCCGAAATCTAATTTTGTGCTTGTAGAAGGCAATTACGTACTAGCCAAATTAATATAACCTAAGCCTCGATAGAAACTTTAGAAGTACTGATAAAATTTCAAATAAGTGCTTTAGAATGTAATTGTGGCACTAAGGACAATTAATTTAATATCGCACCTCGAAGCGTAGCACCACATCTAGAGACAGCTCAGAGGCAGCTTTCCTAGCGAGTGTCTCGCGATGATCGACAATTAATTTTATTTAGTGCCTCAGAAGGAAATTGTGTCTGTGAAGGTCAATTAATTAAAATTAATTTCTTAATAGAAAATTGCGAGCATTGATGCCAGTTAATTAAATTTTTGGCCCAGATTTGGAAAAACGGGTGGTACGGCAAATTAATTTAATTTTATACCTTAGTAGAAAATTGCCGAAACTAAGGTCAATTAGTTGAATTTAGTGTTTTAGAAGGTAAACTGTGGCAATAAGGAAGACTAATTTAATTTAATGCCTCATAAGGCGATTGTGAGCATTACGATCGATTGATTTAACTGAATGTGTCGTAAGCACAAGTTGCCACTAAGGCCAATTGATTTAATTTAATGTCTTAGTGAGCAATTGGGGCAGTAACAATGTAATTAATTTAATTTAATGCCTCTGAAGGCAATTTGTGGGTGCTAAGGACAATTAGTTACACATAATTTCTTAGAAGGCAATTGTGGGCATTGAGGCCAGTAAATTTAATTTTGTGCCTCCGAAGGGAATTACCGGTACTAAGGCAAATTAATATAACCTTAAGCCTCGCTAGGAAACTTTAGGGAGTACTGATAACAATTTCAAATGAGTGCTTTAGAATGTAATTGTGGCAATAAGGAGAATTAATTTAATATCGTGCCTCGGAAAGCAATAGTGGTCACTAAGGCCAATCATTTTATTTTAATGCCTTAGTGTGCGTTCGAGGGCGATACGGCAAATTAATTTTATTTAGTGCCTTAGAAGGAAATTGTGTCTAAAGGTCAAGACATTAAATTAAATCTTTAGACAGGAAATTGCGGGGCGATGCGAACGCACACTAAGGCATTGATTTGGAAAAACTGGTGATACGGCAAATTAATTTAATTTTATACCTTAGTAGAAAATTGCCGAAACTAAGGTCAATTAGTTGAATTTACGTGTTTTAGAAGGTAACTGTGGCAATAAGGATGACTAATTTAATTTAATGCCTCATAAGGCGATTGTTGGCATTACGATCGATTGATTTAATTGAATGCGTCGTAAGCTCTAGTTGCCACTAAGGCCAATTGATTTAATTTAATGTCTTAGTGTGCAATTGGGGCGGTACGGTCAATTAATTTAATTTAATGCCTCTGAAGGCAATTGTGGGTTCTAAGGACAATTAGTTACACAAAATTTTTTAGAAGGCAATTGTGGGTATTGTGGCCAGTAAATTTAATTTTGTGCCTCCGAAGGGAATTACCGGTACTAAGGCAAATTAATATAACCTTAAGCCTCGCTAGGAAACTTTAGGGAGTACTGATAACAATTTCAAATGAGTGCTTTAGAATGTAATTGTGGCACTAAGGAGAATTAATTTAATATCGTGCCTCAGAAAGCAATAGTGGGCACTAAGGCCAATCATTTTATTTTAATGCCTTAGTGTGCGTTCGAGGGCGATAAGTAAGCCAATTAATTTTATTAGTGGCTTAGAAGAAAATTGTGCCTGTGAAGGTCAAATAATTAAATTTAATTTCTTGTCCATCGCAGACACAATTGCCTTCCAGTTAAGGCACAAAATTCGCCTTATTTGGAAAAAACGGATGGTACGGTAAATTAATTTAATTTTAAATTGTTATAAGAAAATTGCCGAAACTAAGGTCAATTAGTTGAATTTAGTGTTTTAGAAGGTAAATGTGGCAATAAGGATGACTAATTTAATTTCTTGCCTCATCAGGCGATTGTGGGCATTACACATCGATTGATTAAACTGCCTTAGTATCGGAATTTGCCTTAGTTGCCACTAAGGCCAATTGATTTAATTTAATGTCTTCGTTTGCAATTGGGGGCAGTACACAAAATTAATTTAATTTAATTCCTCTGAAGGCAATTGTGTATGCTAAGGACAACTAGCTACACATAATTTTTTAGAAGGCAATTGTGGGCATTGAGGTTAGTAAATTTAATTTTGTACCTCCAAAGGCATTTTATTACCGGTACTAAGGGAAATTAATATAACCGCAAGCCTCGCTAGAAAACTTTAGGGACTACTGATAACAATTTCAAATAAGTGCTTTAGAATGTAATTGTGGCACTAAGGACAATTAATTTAATATCGTGCCTCGGAAAGCAATAGTGGGCACTAAGGCCAATCAATTTATTTTAATGCCTTAGTGTGCGTTCGAGGGCGATACGGCCAATTAATTTTATTTTGTGCCTTAGAAGGAAATTGTGTCTGTGAAGGTCAATTAATTAAACTTAATTTCTTAGAAGGAAATTGCGAGAATTGATGCCAGTTAATTAAATTTTACGCACAGATTTGGAAAAACAGATGGTACGGCAAATTATTTTATTTTTGTACTTTAGTAGAAAATTGCCGAAACTAGGGTCAATTAGTTGAATTTAGTGTTTTAGAAGGTAACTGTGGCAATAAAGATGACTAATTTAATTTAATGCATCATAAGGCGTTTGTGGGCATTACGATCGATTGATTTAATTGAATGTGTCGTAAGCACTAGTTGCCACTAAGGCCAATTTATTTAATTTAATGTCTTAGTGTGCTATTGGGGACGGTACGGCCAATTAATTTAATTTAATGCCTCTGAAGGCAATTATTGGTGCTAAGGACAATTAGTTACACATAATTTATTAGAAGGCAATTGTGGGCATTGAGGCCAGTAAATCTAATTTTGTGCCCAAAGGCAATTACGGGTACTAAGTCAAATTAATATAACCTTAAGCCTCGATAGGAAACTCTAGGGAGTACTGATAACAATTTCAAATAAGTCCTTTAGAATGTAATTGTGGCACTAAGGACAAATAATTTAATATCGTGCCTCGGAAAGCAATAGTCCTTACTAAGGCCAATCATTTTATTTTACTGCCTTAGTGTGCGTTCGAGGGCGATACGGCCAATTAATTTTATTTAGCACCTTAGAAGGAAATTGTGTCTGTGATGGTCAATTAATTAAATTTAAATCTTAGAAGGAAATTGCGAGAATTGATGCCAGTAAGAGTCAATTAAATTTTACGCCCAGATTTGGAAAAACGGGTGGTACGAGGCATTAATTTAATTTTATACCTTAGTAGAAAATTGCCGAAACTAAGGTCAATTAGTTGAATTTAGTGTTTTAGAAGGTAACTGTGGCAATAAGGATGACTAATTTAATTTAATGCCACAGAAGGCGATTGTGGGCATTACGATCAATTGATTTAACTGAATGCGTCGTAAGCTCTAGTTGCCACTAAGGCCAATTGATTTAATTTAATGTCTTAGTGTGCAATTGGGGCGGTACGGTCAATTAATTTAATTTAATGCCTCTGAAGGCAATTGTGGTGCTAAGGACAATTAGTTACACAAAATTTTTTTAGAAGGCAATTGTGGGCATTGAGGCCAGTAAATTTAATTTTGTGCCTCCGAAGGCAATTACGGGTACTAAGGCAAATTAATATAACTTTAAGCCTCCCTAGGAAACTTTAGGGAGTGTATAAGAGACAGTTCCGAGGCACGATATTAGAATTAATTGTGGCTACTAAGGAGAATTAATTTAATATTGTGCCTCAGAAAGCAATAGTGGGCACTAAGGCCAATCATTTTATTTTAATGCCTTAGTGTGCGACAGAAGCGATAAGGCCAATTAATTTTATTAGTGCCTTAGAAAAATTGTGCATCCGTTTTTGCCCAATATTGCTTCTCAGTCTCTTATGGCATCAATGCTCGCAATCCTGTCTCTTATATACATCTATCTAGATGTGTATAAGAGACAGGTTGTCGGCAAATTAATTTAATTTTATACCTTAGTAGAAAATTGCCGAAACTAAGGTCAATTAGTTGAATTTAGTGTTTTAGAAGGTAAATTGGCAATAAGGATGACTAATTTAATTTAATGCCTTATACACAGGCGATTGTGGGCATTACGATCGATTGATTTAACTGAATGTGTCGGAAGCACTAGTTGCCACTAAGGCCAATTGATTTAATTTAATGTCTTCGTTTGCAATTGGGGGCAGTACACAAAATTAATTTAATTTAATTCCTCCGAGGCAATAGTGCTGAAGGCAATTGTGTATGCTAAGGACAACTAGCTACACATAATTTTTTAGAAGACAATTGTGGGCATTGAGGCCAGTAAATTTAATTTTGTACTTCCGAAGGCAATTACCGGTACTAAGGGAAATTAATATAACCTCAAGCCTAGCTAGGAAACTTTAGGGACTACTGATAACAATTTCAAATAAGTGCTTTAGAATGTAATTGTGGCACTAAGGACAATTAATTTAATATCGTGGCTCGGAAAGCAATAGTGGGCACTAAGGCCAATCAATTTATTTTAATGCCTTAGTGTGCGTTCGATGGCGATACGGCCAATTAATTTTATGTTGTGCCTAAGAAGGAAATTGTGTCTGTGGAGGTCAATTAATTAAATTTAATTTCTTAGAAGGAAATTGCGAGAATTGATGCCAGTTAATTAAATTTTACGCACAGATTTGGAAAAATGGATGGTATGGCAAATTATTTTATTTTTATACTTTAGTAGAAAATTGCCGAAACTATAGTGCATAGTGTCAATTAGTTGAATTTAGTGTTTTAGAAGGTAACTGTGGCAATAAAGATGACTAATTTCATTTAATGCATCATAAGGCGATTGTGGGCATTACGATCGATTGATTTAATTGAATGTGTCGTAAGCACTAGTTGCCACTAAGGCCAATTTATTTAATTTAATGTCTTAGTGTGCTATTGGGCCCACAATTGCCAATTAATTTAATTTAATGCCTCTGAAGGCAATTATTAGTGCTAAGGACAATTAGTTACACATAATTTATTAGAAGGCAATTGTGGGCATTGAGGCCAGTAAATCTAATTTTGTGCCTCCAAAGGCAATTACGGGTACTAAGTCAAATTAATATAACCTTAAGCCTCGATAGGAAACTCTAGGGAGTACTGATAACAATTTCAAATAAGTCCTTTAGAATGTAATTGTGGCACTAAGGACAATTAATTTAATATCGTGCCTCGGAAAGCAATAGTGGGCGCTAAGGCCAATCATTTTATTTTAATGCGCCTTAGTGTGCGTTCGAGGGCGATACGGCCAATTAATTTTATTTAGCGCCTTAGAAGGAAATTGTGTCTGTGAAGGTCAATTAATTAAATTTAACTTCTTAGAAGGAAATTGCGAGAATTGATGCCAGTTAATTAAATTTTACGCCCAGATTTGGAAAAACGGGTGGTACGGCAAATTAATTTAATTTTATACCTTAGTAGAAAATTGCCGAAACTAAAATTAATTAGTTGAATTTAGTGTTTTAGAAGGTAACTGTGGCAATAAGGATGACTAATTTAATTTAATGCCTCATAAGGCGATTGTGGGCATTACGATCGATTGATTTAACTGAATATGTCGTAAGCACTAGTTGCCACTAAGGCCAATTGATTTAATTTAATGTCTTAGTGTGCTATTGGGGGCGGTACGGCCTATTAATTTAAGTTAATGCCTCTGTCGGCAATTATTGGTGCCGAGGACAATTAGTTACACATAATTTCTTAGAACGCAATTGTAGGCATTCGGAGGCCAGTAAATCTAATTTTGTGCTTCCGAAGGCAATGACGGGTTCTAAGGCAAATTAATATAACCTTATGCCTCGCTAGGAAACTTTAGGGAGTACTGATAACAATTTCAAATGAGTGCTTTAGAATGTAATTGTGGCACTAAGGACAATTAATTTAATATCGTGCCTCGGAAAGCAATAGTGGGCACTAAGGCCAATCATTTTATTTTAATGCCTTAGTGTGCGTTCGAGAGCGATAAGGCCAATTAATTTTATTAGTGCCTTAGAAGGAAATTGTGCCTGTGAAGGTCAAATAATTAAATTTAATTTCTTAGAAGGAAATTGCGAGCATTGATGCCAGTTAATTAAATTTTACGCCCAGATTTGGAAAAAATGGATGGTACGGTAAATTAATTTAATTTTATACCTTAGAAGAAAATTGCCGAAACTAAGGTCAATTAGTTGAATTTAGTGTTTTAGAAGGTAAATGTGGCAATAAGGATGACTAATTTAATTTAATGCATCATAGTACAGTGCAGAAGGCGATTGTGGACATTACGATCGATTGATTTAATTGAATGTGTCGTAAGCACTAGTTGCCACTAAGGCCAATTGATTTAATTTAATGTCTTAGTGTGCTATTGGACGGTACGGCCAATTAATTTAATTTAATGCCTCTGAAGGCAATTATTAATGCTAAGGACAATTAGTTACACATAATTTATTAGAAGGCAATTGTGGGCATTGAGGCCAGTAAATCTAATTTTGTGCCTCCGAAGGCAATTACGGGTACTAAGTCAAATTAATATAACCTTAAGCCTCGATAGGAAACTTTAGGAGTACTGATAAGAATTTCAAATAAGTCCTTTAGAATGTAATTGTGGCACTAAGGACAATTAATTTAATATCGTGCCTCGGAAAGCAGTAGTGGGCGCTAAGGCCAGTCATTTTATTTTAATGCCTTAGTGTGCGTTCGAGGGCGATACGGCCAATTAATTTTATTTAGTGCCTTTCTAAGAAAATTGTGCCTGTGAAGGTCAGATAATTAGGGTCTAAAATCTTAGTCAAGGAAATGCGAGCATTGATGCCAGTTAATTAAATTTTTAGCCCAGATTTGGAAAAACGGATGGTACGGCAAATTAATTTAATTTTATACCTTAGTAGAAAATTGCCGAAACTAAGGTCAATTAGTTGAATTTAGTGTTTTAGAAGGTAAATGAGGCAATAAGGATGACTAATTTAATTTAATGCCTCACAAGGCGATTGTGGGCATCACGATCGATTGATTTAACTGAATGCGTCGTAAGCTCTTGTTGCCACTAAGGCCAATTGATTTAATTTAATGTCTTAGTGTGCAATTGGGGCAGTACGGTCAATTAATTTAATTTAATGCCTCTGAAGGCAATTGTGGGTGCTAAGGACAATTAGTTACACAAAATTTCTTAGAAGGTAATTGTGGGCATTGTGGCCAGTAAATTTTATTTTGTGCCTCCGAAGGGAATTACCGGTACTAAGGCAAATTAATATAACCTTAAGCCTCCCTAGGAAACTTTAGGGAGTGCTGATAACAATTTCAAATAAGTGCTTTAGAATGTAATTGTGGCACTAAGGAGAATTAATTTAATATTGTGCCTCGGAAAGCAATAGTGGGCACTATGGCCAATCATTTTATTTTAATGCCTTAGTGTGCGTTCGAGGCGATAAGGCCAATTAATTTTATTAGTGCCTTAGAAGGAAATTGTGCCTGTGAAGGTCAAATAATTAAATTTAATTTCTTAGAAGGATATTGCGAGCATTGATGCCAGTTAATTAAATTATACGCCCAGATTTGGAAAAAATGGATGGTACGGTAAATTAATTTAATTTTATACCTTAGTAGAAAATTGCCGAAACTAAGGTCAATTAGTTGAATTTAGTGTTTTAGAAGGTAACTGTGGCAATAAGGATGACTAATTTAATTTAATGCCTCACCAGGCGATTGTGGGCATTACGATCGATTGATTTAACTGAATGTGTCGGAAGCACTAGTTGCCACTAAGGCCAATTGATTTAATTTAATGTCTTCATAATAATTGCCTATAATTGTTTGCAATTGGATTCCTCTGAAGGCAATTGTGTATGCTAAGGACAATTAGCAACACAAAATTTCTTAGAAGCCAATTGTCGGCATTGAGGCCAGTAAATTTAATTTTGTGCCTCCGAAGGCAATTACCGGTACTAAGGCAAATGAATATAACCTTAAGCCATGCTAGGAAACTTTAGGGACTACTGATAACAATTTCAAATAAGTGCTTTAGAATGTAATTGTGGCACTAAGGACAATTAATTTAATATCGTGCCTCGGAAAGCAATAGTGGGCACTAAGGCCAATCATTTTATTTTAATGCCTTAGTGTGCGTTCGAGGGCGATACGGCCAATTAATTTTATTTAGTGCCATAGAAGGAAATTGTGTCTGTGAATGTTAATTAATTAAGTTTAACATCTTAGAAGGAAATTGTGAGAATTGACGCCAGTTAATTAAATTGTACGCCCAGATTTGGAAAAATGGATGGTACGGCAAACTATTTTATTTTTATACCTTAGTAGATTATTAAATTGCCGAAAGTAAGGTCAATTAGTTGAATTTAGTGTTTTAGAAGGTAACTGTGGCAATAAGGATGACTAATTTAATTTAATTCCTCAAAAGGCGATTGTGGGCATTACGATCGATTGATTTAACTGAATATGTCGTAAGCACTAGTTGCCACTAAGGCCAATTGATTTAATTTAATGTCTTAGTGTGCAATTGGGGGCGGTAAGACAAATTAATTTAATTTAATTCCTCTGAAGGCTTTTGTGGATGCGAAGGACAACTAGCTACACATAATTTCTTAGAAGACAATTGTGGGCATTGAGGCCAGTAAATTTAATTTTGTGCCTCCGAAGGCAATTACCGGTACTAAGGCAAATGAAAATATAACCTTAAGCCATCCTAGGAAACTTTAGGGACTACTGATAACAATTTCAAATAAGTGCTTTAGAATGTAATTGTGGCACTAAGGACAATTAATTTAATATCGTGCCTCGAAAAGCAATAGTGGGCACTAAGGCCAATACATTTTATTTTAATGCCTTAGTGTGCGTTCGAGGGCGATACGGCCAATTAATTTTATTTAGTGCCATAGAAGGAAATTGTGTCTGTGAATGTCAATTAATTAAGTTTAACTTCTTAGAACGAAATTGCGAGAATTGATGCCAGTTAATTAAATTTTACGCCCAGATTAGGAAAAACGGATGGTACGGCAAATTATTTTATTTTTATACCTTTGTAGAAAATTGCCGAAACTATGGTCAATTAGTTGAATTTAGTGTTTTAGAAGATAACTGTGGCAATAAGGATGACTAATTTAATTTAATGCCTCATAAGGCGATTGTCGGCATTACGATCGATTGATTTAACTTATTGTGTCGTAAGCACTAGTTGCCACTAAGGCCAATTGATTTAATTTAATGTCTTAGTGTGCTATTGGGGACGGTACGGCCAATTCATTTAATTTAATGCCTCTGAAGGCCATTATTGGTTCTAAGGACAATTAGTTACACATAATTTCTTAGAAGGCCACAATTGTGGGCATTGAGGCCAGTAAATCTAATTTTGTGCCTCCGAAGGCAATTACGGGTACTAAGTCAAATTAATATAACCTTAAGCCTCGATAGGAAACTTTAGGGAGTACTGATAACAATTTCAAATAAGTCCTTTAGAATGTAATTGTGGCACTAAGGACAATTAATTTAATATCGTGCCTCGGAAAGCAATAGTGGGCGCTAACGCCAGTCATTTTATTTTAATGCCTTAGTGTGCGTTCGAGGGCGATACGGCCAATTAATTTTATTTAGTGCCTTTCTAAGAAAATTGTGCCTGTGAAGGTCAAATAATTAAATTTAATTTCTTAGAAGGAAATTGCGAGCATTGATGCCAGTTAATTAAATTTTACGCCCAGATTTGGAAAAACGGATGGTACGGTAAATTAATTTAATTTTATACCTTAGCAGAAAATTGCCGAAACTAAGTTAATTAGTTGAATTTAGTGTTTTAGAAGGTCAATGTGGCAATAAGGATGACTAATTAACGGCTGTAATTTAATGCCTCAAAAGGCGATTGTGGGCATCACGATCGATTGATTTAACTGAGTGTGTCGTAAGCACTAGTTGCCACTAAGGCCAATTAAATTTAATTTAATGTCTTAGTTTGCAATTGGGCGGTTGGCCTTATTGCCACAATTTACTTCCTCTGAAGGCACATCTAGATGTGTATAATTAGACACATAATTTCCTAGAAGGCAATTGTGGGCATTGCACCAATAAATTTAATTTTGTTCCTCCGTAAGGCAATTACGGGTACTAAGGCAAATTAATATAACTTTAAGCCTCGCAATTTGCTTTCCGAGGCACTAAATTAAATTAATTTATCCTTATTAAAATAAGTGCTTTAGAATGTAATTGTGGCACTAAGGACAATTAATTTAATATCGTGCCTCGGAAAGCAATAGTGGGCACTAAGGCCAATCATTTTATTTTAATGCCTTAGTGTGCGTTCGAGGGCGATACGGCCAATTAATTTTATTTTGTGCCTTAGAAAGAAATTGTGTCTGGCCGTACGATGGACAATTAGTTAAATTTAATTTCTTAGAAGGAAATTGCGAGCATTGGTGCCAGTTAATTAAATTTTACGATTAAAAAAAAAAGCGGGTGAACGGAAAATTAATTTAATTTTATACCTTACTAGAAAATTGCCGAAACTGAGGCCAATTAGTTTAATTTAGTGTTTTAGCTCTTAACTGTGGCAGTAAGGATGACTAATTTAATTTAATTCCTCAGAAGGCGATTGTGGGCCTTACGATCGATCGATTTAGCGAATATGTCGTAAGCACTAGTTAAGACAAAGGCCAATTGATTTAATTTAATGTCTAAGTGTGCAATTGGGGGCGGTACGAGTGGCAAATTACGACCTGTCTCTTATACACATCTAGATGTGTATAAGAGGATGCTAAGGACAACTAGCTACACAAAATTTTTAGAAGACAATTGTGGGCATTCGGCGATAAATTTAATTTTGTGCCTGCGAAGACAATAACGGGTACTAAGGAAATTAATATAACCTCAAGCCTAGCTAGGATAAGAAGTTAAATTTAATTAATTGACCTTCAAATTTGGAATTTCCGGATAAGTACACAAAATAAAATTAATTTTATACGCTGTATAAGAAAATTGCCGAAACTGAGGTCAATTAGTTGAATTTAGTGTTTTAGAAGGTAACTGTGGCAATAAGGATGAGTAATTTAATTTAATTCCTCAAAAGGCGATTGTGGGAATTACGATCGATTGATTTCACTGAATATGTCGTAAGCACTAGTTGCCACTAAGGCCAATTGATTTAATTTAATGTCTTAGTGTGCAATTGGGAGCGGTACGATAAATTAATTTAATTTAATTCCTCTGAAGGCAATTGTGGATGCAAAGCTAGTTAGCTCCACATAAGTTCTTAGAAGACAATTGTGGGCATTGAGGCTAGAAAATTTAATTTTGTCCCTCCGAAGGCAATTACGGCCCTAAAGTTTCCTATCGAGGCTTAACCTTAAGCCTCGCTAGAAACTTTAGAAATATGATAACAATTTCAAATAAGTATTTTAGAATCTACTTACACATCTAAGGTGTATTAATTTCAGATCGTGCCTCGGAAAGCAATAGTGGGCACTAAGGCCAATCATTTTATTTTAATGCCTTAGTGTGCGTGAGGCACGATATTAAATTAATTGTCCTTAGTGCCACAATTACATTCTAAAGCACTTATTATGCGTGAAAGTCTATTAATTAAATTCAACTTCTTAGAAGAAATTGCGAAATTGATGCGATTAATTTAAATTTTACCTGATTTGGAAAAACGGATGGTACGGCAAATACCTAGTTGCCACTAAGGCCAATTGATTTAATTTAATGTCTTAGTGCGCTATTGGGGACGGTACGGCCAATTCATTTAATTTAATACCTCTGAAGGCCATTATTGGTTCTAAGGACAATTAGTTACACATAATTTCTTAGAACGCAATTGTGGGCATTGAGTCCAGTAAATCTAATTTTGTGCCTCCGAATGCAATTACGGGTTCTAAGTCAAATTAATATAACCTTAAGCCTCGATAGGAAACTTTAGGGAGTACTGATAACAATTTCAAATAAGTCCTTTAGAATGTAATTGTGGCACTAAGGACAATTAATTTAATATCGTGCCTCGGAAAGCAATTGCGTTATGTAGTGGGCGCTAAGGCCAGTCATTTTATTTTAATGCCTTAGTGTGCGTTCGAGGGCGATACGGCCAATTAATTTTATTTAGTGCCTTTCTAAGAAAATTGTGCCTGTGAAGGTCAAATAATTAAGTTTAATTTCTTAGAAGAAATTGCAAGCATTGGTGCGATTAATTAAATTTTACGCCGATTTGGAAAAATGGATGTACGGAAAATTAATTTAATTTTATACCTTAGTAGAAATTGCGGCGAGTCAACTAGGCATGGCCAATAGTTAAATTTGTGTATTAGAAGGCTACTGTGCAATAAGAGACTAATTTAATATTAAATTAAAAGCGATTGTGGGCATTACGATCGATTGATTTAGCTGAATATGTAAATAGCTAGTTAATTTAATGTCTTAGTGTGCGATTGGTGATATGGCCGTGTAACTAATTTGTGCCTCAGAAGTACAGCCCCCAATTGCCTTCTAAGGACATTAAGTTACACGTAATTTCTTAGATGGCAATTGTGGGCATTGATAATTGGCCGTATCGCCCTCGAAATCCCCCAGATTTGGAAAAACGGATGGTACGGCAAATTAATTTAATTTTATACCTTAGTAGAAAATTGCCGAAATTAACTGTCAATTAGTTGAATTTAGTGTTTTAGAAGGTAACTGTGGCTATAAGGATGTCTAATTTAATTTAATTTCTCATATAGAACCCGTCATTGCCTGTATAAGAAACAGATTTACTGGCCTCAATACCTTCTATTGCAAATTCTTATACAGCTTTGACTTCCTTAGTGCCCTTTAGGTTAACTCTGTCTAAAATTTCAAATAAGTGCTTGTCGTAATAGTGGCACTAAGGACAATTAATTTAATATCGTGCCTCGGAAAGGAATAGTGGGCACTAAGGCCAATCATTTTATTTTAATGCCTGAGTGTGCGTTCGAGAGCGATAAGGCCAATTAATTTTATTAGTGCCTTAGAAGGAAATTGTGCCTGTGAAGGTCAAATAATTATGCCCACCGAGAAACTAAGGCCAATTAGTTGAATTTAGTGTTTTAGAAGGTAAATGTGGCAATAAGGATGACTAATTTAATTTAATGCCTCATAAGGCGATTGTGGACATTACGATCGATTGATTTAACTGAATGTGTCGTAAGCACTAGTTGCCACTAAGGCCAATTGATTTAATTTAATGTCTTAGTGTGCAATTGGGGGCGGTACGGCCAATTAATTTAATTTAATGCCTCTGAAGGCAATTATTTGTGCTAAGGACAATTAGTTACACATAATTTATTAGAAGGCAATTGTGGGCATTGAGGCCAGTAAATCTAATTTTGTGCCTCCGA
This sequence comes from Cinchona pubescens, assembly GCA_025175665.1. NCBI lineage: Eukaryota > Viridiplantae > Streptophyta > Magnoliopsida > Gentianales > Rubiaceae > Cinchona > Cinchona pubescens. The sequence continues at coordinate 143,070 of JANKKI010000044.1, forward strand.
AGGCAATTACGGGTACTAAGTCAAATTAATATAACCTTAAGCCTCGATAGGAAACTTTAAAGGGAGTACTGATAAGAATTTCAAATAAGTCCTTTAGAATGTAATTGTGGCACTAAGGACAATTAATTTAATATCGTGCCTCGGAAAGCAATAGTGGGCGCTAAGGCCAGTCATTTTATTTTAATGCCTTAGTGTGCGTTCGAGGCGTCGGCCAATTAATTTTATTTAGTGCCTTTCTAAGAAAATTGTGCCTGTGAAGGTCAAATAATTAAATTTAATTTCATCGAGGGAAATTATTAGCATTGATGCCAGTTAATTAAATTAATAGCATTCAGATTTGGAAAAATGGATGGTACGGTAAATTAATTTAATTTTATACCTTAGTAGAAAATTGCCGAAACTAAGGTCAATTAGTTGAATTTAGTGTTTTAGAAGGTAAATGAGGCAATAAGGATGACTAATTTAATTTAATGCCTCACAAGGCGATTGTGGGCATCACGATCGATTGATTTAACATCTAGATGCGTCGTAAGCTCTTGTTGCCACTAAGGCCAATTGATTTAATTTAATGTAATCTTAGTGTGCAATTGGGGCAGTACGGTCAATTAATTTAATTTAATGCCTCTGAAGGCAATTGTGGGTGCTAAGGACAATTAGTTACACAAAATTTCTTAGAAGGTAATTGTGGGCATTGTGGCCAGTATATTTTATTTTGTGCCTTAGTGCCACAATTACATTCTAAAGGACTTAATATTAAATTAAGTTCGCTAGTATAAGAGACAGGGTAGGCATAATAACAATTGGCCTTAGTGCTTGAGAATTTAATTGTGGCACTATATTAAATTAATTTAATATAGTGCCTCGGAAAGCAATAGTGGGCACTATGGCCAATCATTTTATTTTAATGCCTTAGTGTGCGTTCGAGGGCGATAAGGCCAATTAATTTTATTAGTGCCTTAGAAGGAAATTGTGCCTGTGAAGGTCAAATAATTAAATTTAATTTCTTAGAAGGATATTGCGAGCATTGATGCCAGTTAATTAAATTTTACGATTTGGAAAAAATGGATGAGTACGGTAAATTAATTTAATTTTATACCTTAGTAGAAAATTGCCGAAACTAAGGTCAATTAGTTGAATTTAGTGTTTTAGAAGGTAAATGTGGCAATAAGGATGACTAATTTAATTTAATGCCTCACCAGGCGATTGTGGGCATTACGATCGATCGATTTAACTGAATGTGTCGGAAGCACTAGTTGCCACTAGGTCCAATTGATTTAATTTAATGTCTTCGTTTGCAATTGGATTCCTCTGAAGGCAATTGTGTATGCTAAGGACAATTAGCAACACAAAATTTCTTAGAAGCCAATTGTCGGCATTGAGGCCAGTATTTAATTTTGAACTCAAGGCACCGTACTAAGGCAAATGAATATAACCTTAAGCCATGCTAGAAACTTTAGGGACTACTGTAATTTCAAATAAGTGCTTTAGAATGTAATTGTGGCACTAAGGACAATTAATTTAATATCGTGCCTCGGAAAGCAATAGTGGGCACTAAGGCCAATCATTTTATTTTAATGCCTTAGTATAAGAGACTAAGGATTTAACTAATTTAATTTAATCAGTACCACTCGTTTTTCCAAATCTGGGCGTAAAGCGAATATGTCGTAAGCACTAGTTGCCACTAAGGCCAATTGATTTAATTTAATGTCTTAGTGTGCAATTGGGAAGTGAGACAAATTAATTTAATTTAATTCCTCTGAAGGCTTTTGTGGATGCGAAGGACAACTAGCTACACATAATTTCTTAGAAGACAATTGTGGGCATTGAGGCCAGTAAATTTAATAAAATATTGCTTTCTGATGCACGATAGTGCCCCGTAACAATTTCAAATAAGTGCTTTAGAATGTAATTGTGGCACTAAGGACAATTAATTTAATATCGTGCCTCGAAAAGCAATAGTGGGCACTAAGGCCAATCATTTTATTTTAATGCCTTAGTGTGCGTTAGACGCGATCGGCCAATTAATTTTATTTAGTGCCATAGAAGGAAATTGTGTCTGTGAATGTCAATTAATTAAGTTTAACTTCTTAGAGCGAAATTGCGAAAATTGATGCGATTAATTAAATTTTACGCCCGATTAGGAAAAGCGGATGTACGGCAAATTATTTTATTTTTATACCTTTGTAGAAAATTGCGAAACTATGGTCAATTAGTTGAATTTAGTGTTTTAGAAGATAAGCTGGCAATAAGGATGACTAATTTAATTTAATGCCTCATAAAGGCGATTAACACATTACTCAAATATGATTGATTTAACTGATTGTGTCGTAAGCACTAGTTGCCACTAAGGCCAATTGATTTAATTTAATAAATTATACACATCTAGCGCCCACTATTACTTTCCAATTCCTTGAATTTAATGCCTCTAAAGGCCATTATTGGTTCTAAGGACAATTAGTTACACATAATTTCTTAGAAGGCAATTGTGGGCATTGAGGCCAGTAAATAAAATGAATTGTGCCTCCGTCCCCAATAGCACTAAGTCAAATTAATATAACCTTAAGCCTCGATAGGAAACTTTAGGGCTGTCTCTTATACACATCTAGATGTGTATAAGAGACAGAGGGAGTACTGATAACAATTTCAAATTAGTACCTTTAGAATGTAATTGTGGCACTAATGACAATCTAATATAATATCGTGCCTCGGAAAGCAATAGTGGGCGCTAACGCCAGTCATTTTATTTTAATGCCTTAGTGTGCGTTCGAGGGCGATACAGCCAATTAATTTTATTAAGTGCCTTTCTATCAATAACTTTCCTAGAAAGGCACTAAATAAAATTAATTGGCCGTATCGCCCTCCAAAATTACGAGCATTGATGCGATTAATTAAATTTTACGCCCAGATTTGGAAAAACGGATGGTACGGTAAATTAATTTAATTTTATACCTTAGCAGAAAATTGCCGAAACTAAGTTAATTAGTTGAATTTAGTGTTTTAGAAGGTCAATGTGGCAATAAGGATGACTAATTTAATTTAATGCCTCAAAAGCGATTGTGGGCATCACGATCGATTGATTTAACTGAGTGTGTCGTAAGCACTAGTTGCCACTAAGGCCAATTGATTTAATTTAATGTCTTAGTTTGCAATTGGGGGCGGTACGGCCAATTACTTTAATTTACTTCCTCTGAAGGCAATTGTGGATGCCAAGGACAATTAGCTACACATAATTTCTTAGAAGGCAATTGTGGGCATTGAGGCCAGTAAATTTAATTTTGTTCCTCCGAAGGCAATTACGGGTACTAAAATAAATTAATATGGCTTTAAGCCACACTAAGGAAACTTAGGAATACGATAACAAATTAAAATAGTGCCAGTGCTTTAGAATGTAATTGTGGCACTAAGGACAATTAATTTAATATCGTGCCTCGGAAAGCAATAGTGGGCACTAAGGCCAATCATTTTATTTTAATGCCTTAGTGTGCGTTCGAGGGCGATACGGCCAATTAATTTTATTTTCTTCCTTACAGGAAATTGTGTCTACGATGGACAATTAGTTAAATTTAATTTCTTAGAAAGAAATTACGAGCATTGGTGCCAGTTAATTAAATTTTACGATTAAAAAAAGCGGGTGGTACGGAAAATTAATTTAATTTTATACCTTAGTAGAAAATTGCCAAAACTAGTCAATTAGTTGAATTTAGTGTTTTAGAAGTTAGCGTGGCAATAAGGATGATTAAAATAAAATGATTGGCCAAAAGGCGATTGTGGGCATTACGATCGATTGATTTAACTGAATATGTCGTAAGCCCTAGTTGCCTAGCGAGGCCAATTTATTTAATTTAATGTCTATAGTAGTGCAATTACCCTTCTACGTCACAATTAATTTTATTTTGTGACTTAGAAGGAAATTGTGTCTGAGACAGGTCAATTAATTAAATTTAACTTCTTAGAAGGAAATTGTCCTTCGCATCCAATTAATTAAGGAATTAAATTAAAATAATTGAGGAAAAGCGGTTATCACGGCAAACTTATTTTATTTTTATACCTTAGTAGAAAATTGCGCCCCAATTGCACACTAAGACATTAAATTAAATCAATTGGCCTTAGTGGCAACTAGTGCTTACGACCTGTCTCTTATACACATCTAGATGTGTATAAGAGACAGATCGTAATTCATACAATCGGGAAGTGATACGATAAATTAATTTAATTTAATTCCTCGAAGGCAATTGTGGATGCAAGAGGACAATTAAATACACAATAAGTTCTTAGAAGACAATTGTGGGCTTTGAGGCAGAAAATTTAAATTTGTGCCTCCGAAGGCAATTACCGGCACTAAGGCAAATTAATATAACCTTAAGCCTCGCTAGAAAACTTTAGGGAGTACTGATAACAATTTCAAATAAGTGCTTTAGAATGTAATTGTGGCACTAAGGACAATTAATTTCTTATCGTGCCTCGGAAAGCAATAGTGGGCACTAAGGCCAATCATTTTATTGGCCTTAGTTTGAAAAGCGTTTGAGAGTAATCGGCCAATTAATTTTATTTAGTGCCTTAGAAAGGAATATGTGTTATACGTGAAAGTCTATTAATTAAATTCAACTTCTTAGAAGGAAATTGCGAGAATTGATGCGATTAATTAAATTTTACGCCTGATTTGGAAAAGCGGATGAATGCGGCAAATTATTTTATTTATATACCATAGTAGAAAATTGCGAAACTAAGGTCAATTAGTTGAATTTAGTGTTTTAGAAGGTAGCGTGGCAATAAGGATGACTAATTTAATTTAATGCCTCATAAAGCGATTGTGGGCATTACGATCGATTGATTTAACTTATTGTGTCGTACGCACTAGTTGCCACTACGGCCAATTGATTTAATTTAATGTCTTAGTGCTGCTATTGGGGGTGATCGGCCAATTCATTTAATTTAATACCTCGAAGGCCATTATTGGTTCTAAGGACAATTAGTTACACATAATTTCTTTGAGGCATTAAATTGCCGTCCGTTTAGAATTAATTGTGGCACTAAGGACAATTAATTTAATATCTTGCCTCGGAAAGCAATAGTGGGCGCTAAGGCCAGTCATTTTATTTTAATGCCTTAGTGTGCGTTCGAGGGCGACACGGCCAATTAATTTTATTTAGTGCCTTTCTAAGAAAATTGTGCCTGTGAAGGTCAAATAATTAAATTTAATTTCTTAGAAGGAAATTGCAAGCATTGGTGCCAGTTAATTAAATTTTACGCCCAGATTTGGAAAAATAAATGGTACGGAAAATTAATTTAATTTTATACCTTAGTAGAAAATTGCCGAAACTGAGGTCAATTAGTTGAATTTAGTGTTTTAGAAGTTAACTGTGGCAATAAGGATGACTAATTTAATTTTAATTCCTCAAAAGACGATTGTGGGCATTACGATCGATTGATTTAACTGAATATGTCGTAAGCACTAGTTAATTTAATGTCCACATGTGCGATTAGGTGTGTATACGGACATTAATTTAATTTAATGCCTCACGAAGGCAATTATTGGTGCTAAGGACAATTAGTCACACGTAATTTCTTAGAAGGCAATTGTGGGCATTGGGGCTAGTAAATCTAATTTTGTGCCTCCGAAGGCAATTACGGCTACTAAGGCAAATTAATATAACCTTAAGCCTCGCTAGAAAACTTTTGGAAGTACTGATGTGTACAAGAGACAATAAGTGTTTTAGAATGTAATTGTGGCACTAAAGACAATTAATTTAATATCGTGCCTATTAAAGCAATAGCGGGCACTAAGGCCAATCGTTTTATTTTAATGCCTTAGTGTGCGTTCGAGGGCGATACGGCCAATTAATTTTATTTACTGTAAATTAAAGGAAATTGTGTCTGTGAGGGTAAATTAATTAACTCTTATACATTTAATTTCTTAGAAGGAAATTGCGTGCATTGATGCCAGTTAATTAAATTTTACGCCTAGATTTGGAAAAACGGATGGTACGGCAAATTAATTTAATTTTATACCTTAGTAGAAAATTGCCGAAACTAAGGTCAATTAGTTGAATTTAGTGTTTTAGAAGGTAACTGTGGCTATAAGGATGTCTAATTTAATTTAATTTCTCATAAGGCGATTGTGGGCATTACAATCGATTGATTTACAGTACTGATAACAATTTCAAATAAAGTGCACTACAACGTAATAGTGGCACTAAGGACAATTAATTTAATATCGTGCCTCGGAAAGGAATAGTGGGCACTAAGGCCAATCATTTTATTTTAATGCCTGAGTGTGCGTTCGAGAGCGATAAGGCCAATTAATTTTATTAGTGCCTTAGAAGTAAATTGTGCCTGTGAAGGTCAAATAATTAAATTTAATTTCTTAGAAGGAAATTGCGAGCATTGATGCCAGTTAATTAAATTTTACGCCCAGATTTGGAAAAAATGGATGGTACGGTAAATTAATTTAATTTTATACCTTAGAAGAAAATTGCCGAAACTAAGGTCAATTAGTTGAATTTAGTGTTTTAGAAGGTTATGTGGCAATAAGGATGACTAATTTAATTTAATGCCTCATAAGGCGATTGTGGACATTACGATCGATTGATTTAACTGAATGTGTCGTAAGCACTAGTTGCCACTAAGGCCAATTGATTTAATTTAATGTCTTAGTGTGCTATTGGGGACGGTACGGCCAATTAATTTAATTTAATGCCTCTGAAGGCAATTATTAATGCTAAGGACAATTAGTTACACATAATTTATTAGAAGGCAATTGTGGGCATTGAGGCCAGTAAATCTAATTTTGTGCCTCCGAAGGCAATTACGGGTACTAAGTCAAATTAATATAACCTTAAGCCTCGATAGGAAACTTTAGAAAGTACTGATAAGAATTTCAAATAAGTCCTTTAGAATGTAATTGTGGCACTAAGGACAATTAATTTAATATCGTGCCTCGGAAAGCAATAGTGGGCGCTAAGGCCAGTCATTTTATTTTAATGCCTTAGTGTGCGTTCGAGGGCGATACGGCCAATTAATTTTATTTAGTGCCTTTCTAAGAAAATTGTGCCTGTGAAGGTCAAATAATTAAATTTAATTTCTTAGAAGGAAATTGCGAGCATTGATGCCAGTTAATTAAATTTTACGCCCAGATTTGGAAAAATGGATGGTACGGTAAATTAAATTAATTTAATTTTATACCTTAGTAGAAAATTGCCGAAACTAAGGTCAATTAGTTGAATTTAGTGTTTTAGAAGGTAAATGAGGCAATAAGGATGACTAATTTAATTTAATGCCTCACAAGGCGATTGTGGGCATCACGATCGATTGATTTAACTGAATGCGTCGTAAGCTCTTGTTGCCACTAAGGCCAATTGATTTAATTTAATGTCTTAGTGTGCAATTGGGGCAGTACGGTCAATTAATTTAATTTAATGCCTCTGAAGGCAATTGTGGGTGCTAAGGACAATTAGTTACACAAAATTTCTTAGAAGGTAATTGTGGGCATTGTGGCCAGTAAATTTTATTTTGTGCCTCGAAGGGAATTACCGGTACTAAGGCAAATTAATATAACCTTAAGCCTCCCTAGGAAACTTTAGGGAGTGCTGATAACAATTTCAAATGAGTGCTTTAGAATGTAATTGTGGCACTAAGGAGAATTAATTTAATATCGTGCCTCGGAAAGCAGGCATAGTGGGCACTATGGCCAATCATTTTATTTTAATGCCTTAGTGTGCGTTCGAGGGCGATAAGGCCAATTAATTTTATTAGTGCCTTAGAAGGAAATTGTGCCTGTGAAGGTCAAATAATTAAATTTAATTTCTTAGAAGGATATTGCGAGCATTGATGCCAGTTAATTAAATTTTACGCCCAGATTTGGAAAAAATGGATGGTACGGTAAATTAATTTAATTTTATACCTTAGTAGAAAATTGCTGAAACTAAGGTCAATTAGTTGAATTTAGTGTTTTAGAAGGTAAATGTGGCAATAAGGATGACTAATTTAATTTAATGCCTCTTTGAGGCGATTGTGGGCATTACGATCGATTGATTTAACTGAATGTGTCGGAAGCACTAGTTGCCACTAAGGCCAATTGATTTAATTTAATGTCTTCGTTTGCAATTGGATTCCTCTGAAGGCAATTGTGTATGCTAAGGACAATTAGCAACACAAAATTTCTTAGAAGCCAATTGTCGGCATTGAGGCCAGTAAATTTAATTTTGTGCCCCAAAAGGCAATTACCGACATTAAAGTCTGTCTCTTATACACATCTTAGATGCTAGGAAACTTAAGGGAGTACTGATAACAATTTCAAATAAGTGCTTTAGAATGTAATTGTGGCACTAAGGACAATTAATTTAATATCGTGCCTCGGAAAGCAATAGTGGGCACTAAGGCCAATCATTTTATTTTAATGCCTTAGTGTGCGTTCGAAGGCGATACGGCCAATTAATTTTATTTAGTGCCATAGAAGGAAATTGTGTCTGTGAATGTTAATTAATTAAGTTTAACATCTTAGAAGGAAATTGTGAGAATTGACGCCAGTTAATTAAATTGTACGCCCAGATTTGGAAAAATGGATGGTACGGCAAACTATTTTATTTTATACCTTAGTAGAAAATTAAAAGTAAGGTCAATTAGTTGAATTTAGTGTTTTAGAACTAAAACTGTGGCAATAAGGATGACTAATTTAATTTAATTCCAGTTCAAAAGGCGATTGTGGGCATTACGATCGATTGATTTAACTGAATATGTCGTAAGCACTAGTTGCCACTAAGGCCAATTGATTTAATTTAATGTCTTAGTGTGCAATTGGGGGCGGTAAGACAAATTAATTTAATTTAATTCCTCTGAAGGCTTTTGTGGATGCGAAGGACAACTAGCTACACATAATTTCTTAGAAGACAATTGTGGGCATTGAGGCCAGTAAATTTAATTTTGTGCCTCCGAAGGCAATTACCGGTACTAAGGCAAATGAAAATATAACCTTAAGCCATCCTAGGAAACTTTAGGGACTACTGATAACAATTTCAAATAAGTGCTTTAGAATGTAATTGTGGCACTAAGGACAATTAATTTAATATCGTGCCTCGAAAAGCAATAGTGGGCACTAAGGCCAATCATTTTATTTTAATGCCTTAGTGTGCGTTCGAGCGATCGGACCAATTAATTTTATTTAGTGCCATAGAAGAAATTGTAATGCTGTGAATGTCAATTAATTAAGTTTAACTTCTTAGAGCAGCGAAATTGCGAGAATTGATGCGATTAATTAAATTTTACGCCCGATTAGGAAAAGCGGATGAGTACGGCAAATTATTTTATTTTAACCTTTGTAGAAAATTGCCGAAACTATGGTCAATTAGTTGAATTTAGTGTTTTAGAAGATAACTGTGGCAATAAGGATGACTAATTTAATTTAATGCCTCATAAGGCGATTGTCGGCATTACGATCGATTGATTTAACTTATTGTGTCGTAAGCACTAGTTGCCACTAAGGCCAATTGATTTAATTTAATGTCTTAGTGTGCTATTGGGGACGGTACGGCCAATTCATTTAATTTAATGCCTCTGAAGGCCATTATTGGTTCTAAGGACAATTAGTTACACATAATTTCTTAGAAGGCAATTGTGGGCATTGAGGCCAGTAAATCTAATTTTGTGCCTCCGAAGGCAATTACGGGTACTAAGTCAAATTAATATAACCTTAAGCCTCTTCGATATTAGAAACTTTACACATACTGATAACAATTTCAAATAAGTCCTTTAGAATGTAATTGTGGCACTAATTACAATTAATTTAATTCGTGCCACAATTAATTTAAATAGTGGGCGCTAACGCCAGTCATTTTATTTTAATGCCTTATACACATCGAGGCTTAAGGTTATATTAATTTGACTTAGAAACCCGTGCCTGTGAAGGTCAAATAATTAAATTTAATTTCTTAGAAGGAAATTGCGAGCATTGATGCCAGTTAATTAAATTTTACGCCCAGATTTGGAAAAACGGATGGTACGGTAAATTAATTTAATTTTATACCTTAGCAGAAAATTGCCGAAACTAAGTTAATTAGTTGAATTTAGTGTTTTAGAAGGTCAATGTGGCAATAAGGATGACTAATTTAATTTAATGCCTCAAAAGGCGATTGTGGGCATCACGATCGATTGATTTAACTGAGTGTGTCGTAAGCACTAGTTGCCACTAAGGCCAATAGTTTGATTTAATTTAATGTCTTAGTTTGCAATTGGGGGCGGTACGGCCAATTACTTTAATTTACTTCCTCTGAAGGCAATTGTGGATGCCAAGGACAATTAGCTACACATAATTTCTTAGAAGGCAATTGTGGGCATTGAGGCCAGTAAATTTAATTTTGTTCCTCCGAAGGCAATTACGGGTACTAAGGCAAATTAATATAACTTTAAGCCTCGCAAGGAAACTCTAGGGAGTACTCATAACAAATTAAAATAAGTGCTTTAGAATGTAATTGTGGCACTAAGGACAATTAATTTAATATCGTGCCTCGGAAAGCAATAGTGGGCACTAAGGCCAATCATTTTATTTTAATGCCTTAGTGTGCGTTCGAGGGCGATACGGCCAATTAATTTTATTTTGTGCCTTAGAAAGAAATTGTGTCTACGATGGACAATTAGTTAAATTTAATTTCTTAGAAGGAAATTGCGAGCATTGGTGCCAGTTAATTAAATTTTACGCCCAGATTAATAATAAAAACGGGTGGTACGGAAAATTAATTTAATTTTATACCTTAGTAGAAAATTGCCAAAACTGAGGTCAATTAGTTGAATTTAGTGTTTTAGAAGTTAACTGTGGCAATAAGGATGACTAATTTAATTTAATTCCTCAAAAGGCGATTGTGGGCATTACGATCGATTGATTTAACTGAATATGTCGTAAGCACTAGTTGCCACAAAGGCCAATTGATTTAATTTAATGTCTAAGTGTGCAATTGGGGGCGGTACGACAAATTAATTTAATTTAATTCCTCTGAAGGCAATTGTGGATGCTAAGGACAACTAGCTACACAAAATTTTTTAGAAGACAATTGTGGGCATTCCGGCCAGTAAATTTAATTTTGTGCCTCCGAAGTCAATTACCGGTACTAAGGGAAATTAATATAACCTCTAGATGTAGCTATTTTCTACTTAGGTATACATCTGAAATTAATTTGCCGTACCATCCGTTTTTTAAAAGTAATTGTGGCACTAAGGACATTTAATTTAATGCCGTTTTTCCAAATTTGAGCGTAAAATTTAATCAAATTTGCAAAAGATGTGTATACGGCAAACTATTTTATTAATTATACCTTAGTACACAGAAAATTGCCGAATCTAAGAGGTCAATTAGTTGAATTTAGCCTTTTAGAAGGTAACTGTGGCAATAAGGATGAGTAATTTAATTTAATTCCTCAAAAGGCGATTGTATGAATTACGATCGATTGATTTCACTGAATATGTCGTAAGCACTAGTTGCCACTAAGGCCAATTGATTTAATTTAATGTCTTAGTGTGCAATTGGGGGCGGTACGATAAATTAATTTAATTTAATTCCTCTGAAGGCAATTGTGGATGCAAGAGGACAACTAGCTACACATAAGTTCTTAGAAGACAATTGTGGGCATTGAGGCTAGAAAATTTAATTTTGTGCCTCCGAAGGCAATTACCGGCACTAAGGCAAATTAATATAACCTTAAGCCTCGCTAGGAAACTTTATTGAGTACTGATAACAATTTCAAATAAGTGCTTTAGAATGTAATTGTGGCACTAAGGACAATTAATTTCATATCGTGCCTCGGAAAGCAATAGTGGGCACTAAGGCCAATCATTTTATTTTAATGCCTTAGTCTGCGTTTGAGGGCGATACGGCCAATTAATTTTATTTAGTGCCTTAGAAGGAAATTGTGTCTGTGAAAGTCTATTAATTAAATTCAACTTCTTAGAAGGAAATTGCAGAATTGATGCCAGTTAATTAAATTTTACGCACAGATTTGGAAAAACGGATGGTACGGCAAATTATTTTATTTATATACCATAGTAGAAAATTGCCGAAACTAAGGTCAATTAGTTGAATTTAGTGTTTGCCTAATATTTAGAAGGTAACTGTGGCAATAAGGATGACTAATTTAATTTAATGCCTCATAAAGCGATTGTGGGCATTACGATCGATTGATTTAACTTATTGTGTCGTACGCACTAGTTGCCACTAAGGCCAATTGATTTAATTTAATGTCTTAGTGCGCTATTGGGGACGGTACGGCCAATTCATTTAATTTAATACCTCTGAAGGCCATTATTGGTTCTAAGGACAATTAGTTACACATAATTTCTTAGAACGCAATTGTGGGCATTGAGTCCAGTAAATCTAATTAATGTGCCTTCGAATGCACAATTTTCTTAGAAAGGCACTAAGTAAAATTAATATGGCCGTATCGCCTCGCACACTAAGACATTAAATTAACTAGTATCTGATAACAATTTCAAATAAGTCCTTTAGAATGTAATTGTGGCACTAAGCACAATTAATTTAATATCGTGCCTCGGAAAGCAATAGTGGGCGCTAAGGCCAGTCATTTTATTTTAATGCCTTAGTGTGCGTTCGAGGGCGACACGGCTTTACCAATTAATTTTATTTAGTGCCTTTCTAAGAAAATTGTGCCTGTGAAGGTCAAATAATTAAATTTAATTTCTTAGAAGGAAATTGCAAGCATTGGTGCCAGTTAATTAAATTTTACGCCCAGATTTGGAAAAATGGATGGTACGGAAAATTAATTTAATTTTATACCTTAGTAGAAAATTGCCGAAACTGAGGTCAATTAGTTGAATTTAGTGTTTTAGAAGTTAACTGTGGCAATAAGGATGACTAATTTAATTTAATTCCTCAAAAGGCGATTGTGGGCATTACGATCGATTGATTTAACTGAATATGTCGTAAGCACTAGTTAATTTAATGTCTTAGTGTGCGATTGGTGGCGGTACGGCCAATTAATTTAATTTAATGCCTCCGAAGGCAATTATTGGTGCTAAGGACAATTAGTCACACGTAATTTCTTAGAAGGCAATTGTGGGCATTGGGGCTAGTAAATCTAATTTTGTGCCTCCGAAGGCAATTACGGCTACTAAGGCAAATTAATATAACCTTAAGCCTCGCTTATACACATCTATAACAATTTCAAATAAGTGCTTCAGACATGTATTTGTGGCACTAAAGACAATCCCTAGAGTTTCCTTGAATTAAATTAAATCAATTTGTCTCTTATACACAACTATCTGTCTCTTATACACATCTAGATGTGTATAAGAGACAGGTACCGCAATAGCACACTAAGACATTAAATTAAATCAATGTCTGTGAGGGTCACAATTAAATTTAATTTCACAGAAGGAAATTGCGTGCATTGATGCCAGTTAATCCAAATTTGGGCCAAATTTGGAAAAACGGATGGTACGGCAAATTAATTTACTTTTATACCTTACTAGAAAATTGCCGAAACTAAGAAATTATGTGTAACTAATTGTCCTTAGAACCAATAATTGCCTTCGGAGGCATTAAATTAAATTAATTTCTCATAAGGCGATTGTGGGCATTACGATCGATTGATTTAACTGAATATGTCGTAATTGAGCCTCAAGTGCCCACAAGCACTAGTTGCCACTAAGGCCAATTGATTTAATTTAATGTCTTAGTGTGCTATTGGGGGCGGTACGGCCAATTAATTTAAGTTAATGCCTCTGTCGGCAATTATTGGTGCCGAGGACAATTAGTTACACATAATTTCTTAGAACGCAATTGTAGGCATTGAGGCCAGTAAATCTAATTTTGTGCTTCCGAAGGCAATGACGGGTTCTAAGGCAAATTAATATAACCTTATGCCTCGATAGGAAACTTTAGGGAGTACTGATAACAATTTCAAATAAGTGCTTTACAACGTAATAGTGGCACTAAGGACAATTAATTTAATATCGTGCCTCGGAAAGGAATAGTGGACACTAAGGCCAATCATTTTATTTTAATGTATAAAATTAAATTAATTTACCGTACCATCCATTTTAGTGCCTTAGAAGAAATTGTGCTGTGAAGGTCAAATAATTAAATTTAATTTCTTAGAAGAAATTGCGAGCATTGATGCCGATTAATTAAATTTTACGCTTGATTTGGAAAAAATGGATGGTACGGTAAATTAATTTAATTTTATACCTTAGAAGAAAATTGCCGAAACTAAGGTCAATTAGTTGAATTTAGTGTTTTAGAAGGTAACTGTGGCAATAAGGATGACTAATTTAATTTAATGCCTCATAAGGCGATTGTGGACATTACGATCGATTGATTTAACTGAATGTGTCGTAAGCACTAGTTGCCACTAAGTCCAATTGATTTAATTTAATGTCTTAGTGTGCAATTGGGGCCGCACGACCAATTAATTTAATTTAATGCCTCTGAAGGCAATTATTAATGCTAAGGATCGTAATGCCGACAATCGCCTTAGACAGTCATTAAATTAAATTAGGCTTAAAGTTATATTTATTTGCCTTAGTACCCGTAATTGCCTAAGTCAAATTAATATAACCTTAAGCCTCGATAGGAAACTTTAGAAGTCTTGATAAAATTTCAAATAAGTCCTTGCCCTCGAATTTTTCCAACTAAGGACAATTAATTTAATTATCGGGCCTCGGAAAGCAATAGTGGGCGCTAAGGCCATTCAATTTAATTTAATGCCTTAGTCCACGTTCGAGGGCGATACGGCCAATTAATTTTATTTAGTGCCTTTCTAAGAAAATTGTGCCTGTGAAGGTCAAATAATTAAATTTAATTTCTTAGAAGGAAATTGCGAGCATTGATGCCAGTTAATTAAATTTTTAGCCCAGATTTGGAAAAATGGATGGTACGGTAAATTAATTTAATTTTATACCTTAGTAGAAAATTGCGAAACTAAGGCCAATTAGTTGAATTTAGTGTTTTAGAAGGTAACTGAGGCAATAAGGATGACTAATTTAATTTAATGCCTCACAAAGGCGATTGTGGGCATCACGATCGATTGATTTAGCTGAATGCGTCGTAGCTCTTGTTGCCACTAAGGCCAATTGATTTAATTTAATGTCTTAGTGTGCAATTGGGGCGTCGGTCAATTAATTTAATTTAATNTAGTTACACAAAATTTCTTAGAAGGTAATTGTGGGCATTGTGGCCAGTAAATTTTATTTTGTGCCTCCGAAGGGAATTACCGGTACTAAGGCAAATTAATATAACCTTAAGCCTCCCTAGGAAACTAGATAGGGAGTACTGATAACAATTTCAAATGAGTGCTTTAGAATGTAATTGTGGCACTAAGGAGAATTAATTTAATATCGTGCCTCGGAAAGCAATAGTGGGCACTATGGCCAATCATTTTATTTTAATGCCTTAGTGTGCGTTCGAGGCGATAAAGTCACTTATTTGAAATTGTTATCAGTACTCCCAATCTGTCTCTTATACACATCTAGATTTAATTTCTGAGAAGTAAATTGCGAGCATTCATGCCAGTTAATTAAATTTTACGCCCAGATTTGGAAAAAATGGATGGTACGGTAAATTAATTTAATTTTATACCTTAGTAGAAAATTGCTGAAACTAAGGTCATGACGCAATTAGTTGAATTTAGTGTTTTAGAAGGTAACTGTGGCAATAAGGATGACTAATTTAATTTAATGCCTCATAAGGCGATTGTGGGCATTACGATCGATTGATTTAACTGAATGTGTCGGAAGCACTAGTTGCCACTAAGGCCAATTGATTTAATTTAATGTCTTCGTTTGCAATTGGATTCCTCGAAGTCCTTGGCCTGTCTAAATGTGTATAATCTTTAGTTCCGTATCGCCCTCGCTACGCACACTAAGGCATTAAAATAAAACGATTGGCCTTAGTGCCCGCTATTGCTTGCCGACTGTCTCTTATACACATCTAGATGTGTATAAGAGACAGATTGTTAACTTTAGGGAGTACTGATAACAATTTCAAATAAGTGCTTTAGAATGTAATTGTGGCACTAAGGACAATTAATTTAATATCGTGCCTCGGAAAGCACCTTAGTGGGCACTAAGGCCAATCATTTTATTTTAATGCCTTAGTGTGCGTTCGAGGCGATCGTACCAATTAATTTTATTATTAGAATTGGCCTGGATGGTACGGCAAACTATTTAATTTTTATACCTTAGTAGAAAATTGCCGAAATAAGGTCAATTAGTTGAATTTAGTGTTTTAGAAGGTAACTGTGGCAATAAGGATGACTAATTTAATTTAATTCCTCAAAAGGCGATTGTGGGCATTACGATCGATTGATTTAACTGAATATGTCGTAAGCACTAGTTGCCACTAAGGCCAATTGATTTAATTTAATGTCTTAGTGTGCAATTGGGTGGTACGACAAATTAATTTAATTTAATTCCTCTGAAGGCAGTTGTGGATGCGAAGGACAACTAGCTACACATAATTTCTTAGAAGACAATTGTGGGCATTGAGGCCAGTAAATTTAATTTTGTGCCTCCGAAGGCAATTACCGGTACTAAGGCAAATGAAAATATAACCTTAAGCCATCCTAGGAAACTTTAGGGAGTACTGATAACAATTTCAAATAAGTGCTTTAGAATGTAATTGTGGCACTAAGGACAATTAATTTAATATCGTGCCTCGAAAAGCAATAGTGGGCACTAAGGCCAATCATTTTATTTTAATGCCTTAGTGTGCGTTCTAATCCGAAGGCAATTACGGGTACTAAGTCAAATTAATATAACCTTAAGCCTCGATAGGAAACTTTAGGGAGTACTGATAACAATTTCAAATAAGTCCTTTAGAATGTAATTGTGGCACTAATGACAATTAATTTAATATCGTGCCTCGGAAAGCAATAGTGGGCGCTAACGCCCTAAATTTTATTTTAATGCCTTAGTGTTATTCGAACGGCCAATTAATTATTACTAGTGCCTTTCTAAGAAAATTAAATCTTGAAGGTCAAATAATTAAATTTAATTCTCTTATACACAGAAGTAAATTGCGAGCATTGATGCGATCTAGATGTGTATAAGAGACAGGGCCTTAGCTTCTAAGAAATTTTGTGTAAGCACCTGTCTCTTATACCCACAGGCTAGCCGTTAACTAAGTTGCCTTAGTTGAATTTAGATGTTTTAGAAGGTCAATGTGGCAATAAGGATGACTTATTTAATTTAATGCCTATAAGGCGATTGTGGGCATCACGATCGATTCATTTAGATGTGTGTGTCGTAAGCACTAGTTGCCACTAAGGCCAATTGATTTAATTTAATGTCTTAGTTTGCAATTGGGGGCGGTACGGCCAATTACTTTAATTTACTTCCTCTGAAGGCAATTGTGGATGCCAAGGACAATTAGCTACACATAATTTCTTAGAAGGCAATTGTGGGCATTGAGGCCAGTAAATTTAATTTTGTTCCTCCGAAGGCAATTACGGGTACTAAGGCAAATTAATATAACTTTAAGCCTCGCAAGGAAACTCTAGGGAGTACTCATAACAAATTAAAATAAGTGCTTTAGAATGTAATTGTATGTCCTGGCACTAAGGACAATTAATTTAATATCGTGCCTCGGAAAGCAATAGTGGGCACTAAGGCCAATCATTTTATTTTAATGCCTTAGTGTGCGTTCGATTGGTATACGAGACGGCCAATTAATTTTATTTTGTGCCTTAGAAAGAAATTGTGTCTACGATGGACAATTAGTTAAATTTAATTTCTTAGAAGGAAATTGCGAGCATTGGTGCCAGTTAATTAAATTTTACGCCCAGATTAAAAAAACACTAAGGTACGGAAAATTAATTTAATTTTATACCTTAGTAGAAAATTGCCAAAACTGATTCGGCACTTTGAATTTAGTGTATCTTATACACAGTTAACTGTAAATTTCTCTAAGGATGACTAATTTAATTTAATTCCTCAAAAGGCGATTGTGGGCATTACGATCGATTGATTTAACTGAATATGTCGTAAGCACTAGTTGCCACAAAGGCCAATTGATTTAATTTAATGTCTAAGTGTGCAATTGGGGGCGGTACGACAAATTAATTTAATTTAATTCCTCTGAAGGCAATTGTGGATGCTAAGGACAACTAGCTACACAAAATTTTTTAGAAGACAATTGTGGGCATTCCGGCCAGTAAATTTAATTTTGTGCCTCCGAAGTCAATTACCGGTACTAAGGGAAATTAATATAACCTCAAGCCTAGCTAGGAAACTTTAGGAACTACTGATAACAATTTCAAATAAGTGCTTTAGACTGTAATTGTGGCACTAAGGACATTTAATTTAATATCTTGCCTCGGAAAGCAATAGTGGGCACTAAGGCCAATCATTTTATTTTAATGCCTTAGTGTGCATTCGAGGGCGATACGGCCAATTAATTTTATTTTGTGACTTAGAAGGAAATTGTGTCTGTGAAGGTCAATTAATTAAATTTAACTTCTTAGAAGGAAATTGCGAGAATTGATGCCAATTAATTAAATTTTACGCTCAAATTTGGAAAAACGGATTGTACGGCAAACTATTTTATTTTTATACCTTAGTAGAAAATTGCCGAAACTGGATAGGTCAATTAGTTGAATTTAGTGTTTTAGAAGGTAACTGTGGCAATAAGGATGAGTAATTTAATTTAATTCCTCAAAAGGTGTATTGTATGACATTACGATCGATTGATTTCACTGAATATGTCGTAAGCACTAGTTGCCACTAAGGGCATCTTGATTTAATTTAATGTCCACAAGTGTGCAATTACACATCTAAATTAAATTAATTTAATTGGCCTTAATTGCAACTAAAAAATTAAGACATTCTTAGTACACATAAAATATAACATTTGTAAAGAAAACAGAACTAATTGTCCTTAGCATTAATAAATATATACATAAATTACATGACCTGTCTCTTATACACATCTTAAGCCTCGCTAGAAACTTTAGAAGTCTTGATAACACACACTAAATAAGTGCTTTAGAGACATGTAATTGTGTCACTAAGGACAATTAATATACATATCGTGCCTCGGAAAGCAATAGTGGGCACTAAGGCCAATCATTTTATTTTAATGCCTTAGTATCTGCGTTTGAGGGCGATACGGCCAATTAATTTTATTTAGTGCCTTAGAAGGAAATTGTGTCTGTGAAAGTCTATTAATTAAATTCAACTTCTTAGAAGGAAATTGCAGAATTGATGCCAGTTAATTAAATTTTACGCACAGATTTGGAAAAACGGATTAAATACGGCAAATTATTTTATTTATATACCATAGTAGAAAATTGCCGAAACTAAGGTCAATTAGTTGAATTTAGTGTTTTAGAAGGTAAATTGTGGCAATAAGGATGACTAATTTAATTTAATGCCTCATAAAGCGATTGTGGGCATTACGATCGATTGATTTAACTTATTGTGCAGACTAAGGCCTGCACTTAGTTGCCACATAAGGCCAATTATTTAATTTAAAATTAGTGCGCTACTAAATACTTATATGAGGCATGTGTATAAATCAGCTTCCTTATAAAGGCACCTTCTATGAGGCAATAAATTAAATTAGTGCCCTTATTGTGGGCATTGAGTCTAAATAAGTACCAATAATTAAATTTAATTTCTAATAGAAGGAAATTGCAAGCATTGGTGCCAGTTAATTAAATTTTACGCCCAGATTTGGAAAAATGGGTGGTACGGAAAATTAATTTAATTTTATACCTTAGTAGAAAATTGCCGAAACTGAGGTCAATTAGTTGAATTTAATGTTTTAGAAGTTAACTGTGGCAATAAGGATGACTAATTTAATTTAATTCCTCAAAAGGCGATATTGTGGGCATTACGATCGATTGATTTAACTGAATATGTCGTAAGCACTGTTCTTTTAACATCTTAGATGTGCTACGTGTGTATAACGGCCAATTAATTTAATTTAATGCCCCCGAAGGCAATTATTGGTGCTAAGGACAATTAGTCACACGTAATTTCTTAGAAGGCAATTGTGGGCATTGGGGCTAGTAAATCTAATTTTGTGCCTCCGAAGGCAATTACGGCTACTAAGGCAAATTAATATAACCTTAAGCCTCGCTAGGAAACTTTAGGGAGTACTGATAACAATTTCAAATAAGTGATTTAGAATGTAATTGTGGCACTAAAGACAATTAATTTAATATCGTGCCTCGGCAAGCAATAGCGGGCACTAAGGCCAATCATTTTATTTTAATGCCTTAGTGTGCGTTCGAGGGCGATACGGCCAATTAATTTTATTCTTGCCTTAGAAGGAAATTGTTATCTGTGAGGTAAATTAGTTAAGTTTAATTTCTTAGAAGGAAATTGCTGGGCGTAAGAGACAAATTTATTTAATTTTATACCTTAGTAGAAAATTGCCGATTCTAAGGTCAATTAATTGCTTTAAGTGTTTTAGAAGACCCAATGGCACTAAGGATGTCTAATTTAATTTAATTTCTCATAAGGCGATTGTGGGCATTACGATCGATTGATTTAATCGAATATAAGGTTAGCATTAGTTGCCACTAAGGCCAATTGATTTAATTTAATGTATTAGAATGCAATTCGAGGGCGATACGGCCAATTAATTTAAGAGACATGTGGCAACTAGGCCTTAATGCCGAGGACAATTAGTTACACATAATTTCTTAGAACGCAATTGTAGGCAATCAATCAGTAAATCTAATTTTGTGCTTCCGAAGGCAATGACGGGTTCTAAGGCAAATTAATATAACCTTATGCCTCGATAGGAAACTTTAGGGAGTACTGATAACAATTTCAAATAAGTCTGATGCTTTACAACGTAATAGTGGCACTAAGGACAATTAATTTAATATCGTGCCTCGGAAAGGAATAGTGGGCACTAAGGCCTAATTTTATCCTATGGATGGCTTAAGTTAAATCAATCGATCGTAATGCCCACAATCGCCTTTTGAGGAATTAAATTACGATAGTCATCCTTATTGCTAATTTCTTAGAAGAAAATTGCAAGCATTGGTGCCAGTTAATTAACTTTTACGCCCAGATTTGGAAAAATGGGTGGTACGGAAAATTAATTTAATTTTATACCTAAGTAGACAGGTGCCGCACTTAGGTCAATTAGTTGAATTTAGTGTTTTAGAAGTTAACTGTGGCAATAAGGATGACTAATTTAATTTAATTCCTCAAAAGGCGATTGTGGGCATTACGATCGATTGATTTAACTGAATATGTCGTAAGCACTAGTTAATTTAATGTCTTAGTGTGCGATTGGTGGCGGTACGGCCAATTAATTTAATTTAATGCCTCCGAAATAGGCAATTATTGGTGCTAAGGACAATTAGTCACACGTAATTTCTTAGAAGGCAATTGTGGGCATTGGGGCTAGTAAATCTAACAATTGCCTTCCGAAGGCAATTACGTGTACTAAGGCAAATTAATTTAACCTTAAGCAATGTCCTTCGCTAGAATTGCCTTAGGGAGTACTGATAACAATTTCAAATAAGTGATTTAGAATGTAATTGTGGCACTAAAGACAATTAATTTAATATCGTGCCTCGGCAAGCAATAGCGGGCACTAAGGCCAATCATTTTATTTTAATGCCTTAGTGTGCGTTCGAGGCGATACGGCCAATTAATTTTATTTACTGCCTTAGAAGGAAATTGTGTCTGTGAGGGTAAATTAATTAAATTTAATTTCTTAGAAGAAATGCGTGCATTGATGCGATTAATTAAATTTTACGCTTGAATTTAATTAACTGGCATCAATACGGCAAATTAATTTAATTTTATACCTTAGTAGAAAATTGCCGAAACTAAGGTCAATTAGTTCTGTTGAATTTAGTGTTTTAGAAGGTAACTGTGGCTATAAGGATGTCTAATTTAATTTAATTTCTCATAAGGCGATTGTGGGCATTACGATCGATTGATTTAACTGAATATGTCGTAAGCACTAGTTGCCACTAAGGCCAATTGATTTAATTTAATGTCTTAGTGTGCTATTGGGGGCGGTACGGCCAATTAATTTAAGTTAATGCCTCTGTCGGCAATTATTGGTGCCGAGGACAATTAGTTACACATAATCGATCTTAGAACGCAATTGTAGGCATTGAGGCCAGTAAATCTAATTTTGTGCTTCCGAAGGCAATGACGGGTTCTAAGGCAAATTAATATAACCTTATGCCTCGATAGGAAACTTTAGGGAGTACTGATAACAATTTCAAATAAGTGCTTTACAACGTAATAGTGGCACTAAGGACAATTAATTTAATATCGTGCCTCGGAAAGGAATAGTGGGCACTAAGGCCAATCATTTTATTTTAATGCCTGAGTGTGCGTAAATTCGAGGGCGATACGGCCAATTAATTTTATTTTGTGCCTAAGAAGGAAATTGTGTCTACGATGGACAATTAGTTAAATTTAATTTCTTAGAAGGAAATTGCAAGCATTGGTGCCAGTTAATTAAATTTTACGCCCAGATTTGGAAAAATGGGTGGTACGGAAAATTAATTTAATTTTATACCTTAGTAGAAAATTGCCGAAACTAAGGCCAATTAGTTGAATTTAGTGTTTTAGAAGTTAACTGTGGCAATAAGGATGACTAATTTAATTTAATTCCTCAAAAAGCGATTGTGGGCATTACGATCGATTGATTTAACTGAATATGTCGTAGCACTAGTTAATTTAATGTCTTAGTGTGCGATTGGTGGCGGTATCGCCAATTAATTTAATTTAATGCCCCCGAAGGCAATTATTGGTGCTAAGGACAATTAGTCACACGTAATTGGTTGTAAGTGAGATTCTTGGCATTGGGGCTAAAAGAGTTATAATAATTTGCAAGAAGAAGGCAGTAATTACGGCTACTAAGGCAAATTAATATACAGGCTTAAGCCTTCTAAGAAACATGAGGGAGTCACTGCTTGCAATTTCAAATAAGTGCTTTACTCCCTAATTGTGGCACTAAAGACAATTTCCTTAGTATCGTGCCTCGGCAAGTCTCTAGCGGGCATAAGGCCAGCATGTAAAATAAAATGATTAGCCGTAATGCCCACAATTGCCTTCTAAGAAATTACGTGTGACTAATTGTCCTTAGAAGGAAATTATTATGTGTGTAGGGTCAATTAATTAAATTTAATTTCTTAGAAGGAAATTGCATTGATGCGATTAATTAAATTTTACGCGATTTGGAAAAACGGATGGTACGGCAAATTAATTTAATTTTATACCTTAGTAGAAAATTGCCGAAACTAAGGTCAATTAGTTGAATTTAGTGTTTTAGAAGGTAACTGTGGCTATAAGGATGTCTAATTTAATTTAATTTCTCATAAGGCGATTGTGGGCATTACGATCGATTGATTTAACTGAACACATCTTATGTCGTAAGCACTAGTTGCCACTAAGGCCAATTGATTTAATTTAATGTCTTAGTGTGCTATTGGGGGCGGTACGGCCAATTAATTTAAGTTAATGCCTCTGTCGGCAATTACACATCTAGAGGACAATTAGTTACACATAATTTCTTAGAAACGCAATTGTAGGCATTGAGGCGATAAATCTAATTTTGTGCTTAGAAGGCAATGGCGGATGTGTATAAGAGACAGCCTCTGAATTTTCCTCGATAGGTAACTTTAGTGAATACTGAGAACAATTTCAAATAAGTGCTTTACAACGTAATAGTGGCACTAAGGACAATTAATTTAATATCGTGCCTCGGAAAGGAATAGTGGGCACTAAGGCCAATCATTTTATTTTAATGCCTGAGTGTGCGTTCGAGGGCGATACGGCCAATTAATTTTATTTTGTGCCTAAGAAGGAAATTGTGTCTACGATGGACAATTAGTTAAATTTAATTTCTTAGAAGGAAATTGCAAGCATTTAATTGGTGCCAGTTAATTAAATTTTACGCCCAGATTTGGAAAAATGGGTGGTACGGAAAATTAATTTAATTTTATACCTTAGTAGAAAATTGCCGAAACTGAGGTCAATTAGTTGAATTTAGTGTTTTAGAAGTTAACTGTGGCAATAAGGATGACTAATTTAATTTAATTCCTCAAAAGGCGATTGTGGGCATTACGATCGATTGATACACATCTATATGTGTATAAGAGACACGTAATTAATTTAATGTCTTAGTAAATTAAATTTGTGGCGGTACGGCCAATTAATTTAATTTAATGCCTCTCGAAGGCAATTATTGGTGCTAAGGACAATTAGTTACACATAATTTCTTAGAAGGCAATTGTGGGCATTGGGGCTAGTAAATCTAATTTTGTGCCTCCGAAGGCAATTACGGCTACTAAGGCAAATTAATATAACCTTAAGCCTCGCTAGGAAACTTTAGGGAGTACTGATAACAATTTCAAATAAGTGATTTAGAATGTAATTGTGGCACTAGAAAGGACAATTAATTTAATATCGTGCCTCGGCAAGCAATAGCGGGCACTAAGGCCAATCATTTTATTTTAATGCCTTAGTGTGCGTTCGAGGGCGATACGGCCAATTAATTTTATTTAGTGCCTTAGAAGGAAATTGTGTCTGTGAGGGTCAATTAATTAAATTTAATTTCTTAGAAGGAAATTGCGTGCATTGATGCCAGTTAATTGCTTTCCGAGGCACGATATTAAATTAATTGTCCTTATTGGCAAATTAATTTAATTTTATACCTTAGTAGAAAATTGCCGTTACTAAGGTCAATTAGTTGAATTTAGTGTTTTAGAAGGTAACTGTGGCTATAAGGATGTCTAATTTAATTTAATTTCTCATAAGGCGATTGTGGGCATTACGATCGATTGATTTAACTGAATATGTCGTAAGCACTAGTTGCCACTAAGGCCTTAATTGATTTGCTTAATGTCTTAGTGTGCTATTGGGGGCGGTACGGCCAATTAATTTAAGTTAATGCCTCTGTGTCGTCGGCAATTATTGGTGCCGAGGACAATTAGTTACACATAATTTCTTAGAACGCAATTGTAGGCATTGAGGCCAGTAAATCTAATTTTGTGCTTCCGAAGGCAATGACGGGTTCTAAGGCAAATTAATATAACCTTATGCCTCGATAGGAAACTTTAGGGAGTACTGATAACAATTTCAAAGAAGTGCTTTACAACGTAATAGTGGCACTAAGGACAATTAATTTAATATCGTGCCTCGGAAAGGAATAGTGGGCACTAAGGCCAATCATTTTATTTTAATGCCTTAGTATGCGTTCGAGGGCGATATGGCCAATTAATTTTATTTAGTGCCTTAGAAGACAATTGTGTCTGTGAAGGTCAATTAATTAAATTTAATTTCTCAATTGAAAATTGCGAGCATTGATGCCAGTTAATTAAATTTTTAGCCCAGATTTGGAAAAACGAATGGTACGGCAAATTAATTTAATTTTATACCTTAGTAGAACATGCCCGAAACTAAGGTCAATTAGTAACCTGTCTCTAATACAATTTAGTGCTTTAGAAGGTAACTGCGGCAATAAGGATGACTAATTTAATTTAATTCCTCATAAGGCGATTGTGGGCATTACGATCGATTGATTTAACTTAATATGTCATAAGCATTAGTTGCCACTAAGGCCAATTGATTTAATTTAATGTCTTAGTGTGCAATTGGGGGCGGTACGACAAATTAATTTAATTTAATTCCTCTGAAGGCAATTGTGGATGCTAGGGACAATTAGCTACACATAATTTCTTAGAAGACAATTGTGGGCATTGAGGCCAGTAAATTTAATTTTGTGCCTCCGAAGGCAATTATCGGTATTAAGGCAAATTAATATAACCTTAAGCCTCGCTAGGAAACTTTAGGGAGTACTGATAACTGTTGATCTCAAAGCAACCTAAGAGGGGGGGTGAATTAGGTTTCTTAAAAATACTTTAAGAAATATTGAGATTTTCAAAGTGAAATCAGTTATAACAAAATCAATAGAATAGTAAATTAAAGAGAGAATAATATTTCATCTTGAATTGCACTCACAACTTCACACTAATACAACAAAGCTCTAAAGTCAATTTGCACTCAAATTACTCTTTTCTAAGGCTTGTATTCAATGTATTAGATGATCTATTCAGGTTATTAAAGCCCCTATTTATAAGAGCAATAAATAGTGGTTTCAACCACTTCCTAACGGCTAAGTAATAAATGCACAAAAAATAGCCGTTGGGGTTTCGGACGTCAAGAGGATTGAATGCGTCGAGGAAGCGTCGATCTTCTCGGTATTGTTGAGAGGCTCGTTGGACGTCGAGCATGCGTCGGTCCTTCGTCAAGCGAGCTTTGATTGTGCAAAAAGCTTGTTTTACATAGTTAAGTGTTTATGTCATCATCAAAATAAGGTTTGGAAAACATCAATCTCCCCCTTTTTGATGATGACAAACCTCAATTGGATATGACTAATCCATTTGCAATATTGGATATCAATTATCAACAAATTATATCAAAACATAATAATATAACAAATTATATCAAAACATAGTATAATCACGACAATACAATGTGTATAAGAGACAATATTTGCTGCCCCCTTTTGACATCAATCAAAACTTCCTGATCTAGAATATTAAAGCAGATTTTGGTGTAATAAGCCATGATGCTCGTCCTACATTAAACTGACAACATTAAGTGATTAATCTCACAAAAAATCTGGAGGTGGTTGAGGAGTAGGAGAATGGGGGATAGCAAAATCAGATGTGGAGGCATGGGATTGTGACTGGGCAATGTCAAAGGCTGCTTTAGTGAGCCATTGATCATTAAAAAACCGGATACCTTTTCGTTCAATGTAAGATTTATTAAAATACGGAGGATATTGTTTGTTTTAGGTAAAGAGAACGTTGAGGACATCAACACCCTTGGTGAGAACTTTACACAAAGGAATGTTTATGCGAGTATCAGTGCGAAAGAGTTCCCATCGGGAACAAAAAAGATACCCAAAGTCAAGAGGAATACCCTTGAAGACACGGAAAAATAAGTATAGTTGCATTTTCCCGGCTCGATCTGATACCCGTAAGAGGTAATAAAATATGGACCTTGTTACAAGGGTATATCTTATATTAAGTTGCCTTGGAGACTAAATTCGTTTTGACATCTTCAAACCCCTCTGTTTAAAATGGATGTTATCATTAGATACAAATCTAGATCTGTTGCAAATCGATTCTATAGACAGGATCTATCTCGATATTCATAACTTATTGTTCAAATTTATTCTCTCTTTAATTTACTATTCTAGTGATTTTGTTATAACTGATTTCACTTTGAAAATCTCAATATTTCTTAAAGTATTTTTAAGAAACCTAATTCACCCCCCCTCTTAGGTCTGCTCGTTATTCACATCTAGATGTGTATAAGAGACAGCTTCTCTTCTCGGGGCGGCGAGCGATAATGGATTTCTTGAGAAGAAGTATACGTTCCGATGCCTTGGCATCGATAAATTTGGATAAAGTTGGAGTGGTGGAAACTTGAGGAGTTGCCGATGATTCTCCTCGCACAGGAGCCTTCCCTTTAGTTTTGCGACCCCGAACTGCCGTAGATGAACCGCCATGAGATTTCACCATTGTAGTGTAAGAAGAGAAAACTAAAAATTTTAAAAAAAATTGAAGATCATTGAGATTTTGAGGAAATCAAACGTTAGAGCTTTGTTGTATTAGCTGTCTCTTAGAGCTAAGGGTTTTGTAAAAATACATCAGCCAATTGATCTGAAGTAGGTACATAATCAACACAATTTCCTTTTTACAAACGAGGTCTCTAATGAAATGATGCTTAACATCAATGTGTTTGGTTCTAGAGTGCAAAACAGGATTTTTTGTGAGATTAATTGCACATAGTGTTGTCACACAATATAGGATCACAATCAAATTTTTGACCAAATCTTTGAGTATGTTTCATCCAAAGAAGTTGAGCACAACAATTTACGTGACAATGTATTCGGCCAGTTAGTAGAAGAAAATGGAATTTTGTTTTTACTAAACCAAGACACAAGGCAATTTCCTAGAAAATAACACATACCACTTTAGTACTTTTTCTATCAATTTTACACCCGACAAAGTCGGCATCGAGAATAGCTAATCGGATCAAAAGTAGAGGATTTTGGATACCACGAGACCAAAATCCGTTGTTCCTAGATATCACATTTGAGTTTATCGTAAAACGACTCAAGTCTAGTTCTTGAGCATAACCTTCAAGCAAATAGGCACTCTAGTATTGGTTGACTTAAGACTCGCCAAACAACTGTCCAATTTACTGATCTTTAGTCCCAGCATTTAATTTGATCTCAATCTTCTGACACTATTACCTTCTTCGTCTTTATCAAGTTTGGTTGAAGTACACATGGGTGTACCAACTTGTTTGCAATCTTCCATACCAAATCGTTTGAGCAGCTCCTACCAGCTCCATCAATCTAGAAGATGAAGATCTTGATGAAGGAGATCTTGCACTCATCACCAAAGGATTTCTTAAACATTACATCAAACTCATGCAAAAATCTTCTTGCATTAGTTGTGAAAAATCCTTGCACAAACTTTCATTAGTTGCTCCAAAAATAATATCATCAACATAAATTTGAACAATTAACAATCCTTTCAAATCAGATGTTGTGAAAAGTGTGGTGTCAACTATACCTCTTTTGAAACCATTTTCTATCAAGAAGCCACTTAATCTTTCATACCAAGCTCTTGGAGCTTGTTTCAAACCATATAAAGCATGAGGAAAGTTTGAAAACATAATTCGGAAGATTCTTAAAGTCTATGACGGAGGTTGTTCGAAACGAAAACTTCTTGGTCGATAAAACCATTCAAAAAAGCACTTTGACATCCATTTGAAATAATTTTAAATTATTGAAACATGCAAATGCAAGAAACATGCGGATGGATTCTAATCTAGCCACGGGTGCAAAGGTTTCATCAAAGTCAATACCTTCTTCTTGAGCGTATCCTTTTGCAACAAGTCTAGCTTTGTTTCTTATGATCTCACCTTTGTCATTTAGTTTGTTTCTAAACACCCATTTAGTACCAATAACGGGATGAGAAGAAGGTCTTTCAACTAAGGTCCATACATTATTTTTCTCAAATTGACTAAGTTCATCTTGCATAGCATTAACCCAAGATTCATCACTTAAGGCAATATCTATATGTTTGGGTTCAATGTGAGAAGTAATGCACAATTATTATTCAAGGTTTATGAGAGCAGTAGTTACCCCATCGGATAGATCACCATGATGAAATCTTGAGGATGATTAGAGACGAATCTCCAAGCTTTCGGAAGATCGTTTTGATGAATCCTCACTCTTTTCATCATCAATTTGATGTTTGTTGATATCAACACTTGATGTAATCTCTTGATGATCTTTATGAATAACGAGCTTTTCGAGCTCCTTTAGAATACTTGTATCTTCATCTTCACATAAATTCTTTGAGATAACATCATTAGTTTCATCAAATGTAACATGCACAATTTCTTCAATTAAAAGCGTTCTTCTATTATAAACTCGGTATGCTTTCTTGTCACTAGAATATCCTAGAAAATTTCCTTCATCCGATTTTTTGTCAAATTTTCCAAGGTTCTCTTTGATTTTTAAAATAAAGCATTTGCAACCAAAAACTTTGAAATAGCTCACAACGGGTTTTATATTGAAAAAATAAGCTGTCTCTTATACACATCTAGATGTGTATAAGAGACAGGCCAATCAGTTACTAGGCCTCCCATGTTTAATGGTCCCTTCTTACTTTATCCAAATCTATCGATTGTGCAAAGAACTAATACCCAAGTAAATCTAGAATAGTCATCTACGATAACAAATGCATATTTGCAACCACCTAGACTAGCATATTGAGTAGGTTAGAAATAAGTCTAAATGCAACAATTCTAAAGGTTTATGAGTAGACACAAAATTCTTAGACATCTAAAAGAAAATTTGACTAGAAAAACCTCGGACGCATTCAATCCCTCTCCTGATTGTGGCTTTTTTGGCTAATTTTTCAATCAAATCCATATTATAAATGACAAAGTCTTCTATGCCAAAGCCAAGGATCATCTATGGAAGCGGTAAGACATTTTACATTGCTATTGCTAATTTTATCAAGATAAATCAGATAAACATCATTGTGCCTAGTGCCTTTGAACATGCTAGTCTAGGTGGTTGCAAGGATATCATTCATGCTTGGTAAAGAAAACATATAAATTTTTGTCACAAAGTTGACTAACACTTAATAAATTATAGTTCAAATTATCAACAAGAAGTACATTCTTAATCAAGGTTTCACCATTTTTACCTACATCACCAATGCCGATTGACTTAGCTTTGTTGTTGTCTCCAAACCTGACTTTTCCACTTGTTGTGTATAAGAGACAGATAATACTACATCCTATCACCCGTCATGTGCCTTGAACATCCACTATCTATGAACCACTTAGCATTGTTGGCGATGTTAAGTACCTACACAATAAATCAATTACCGATAACTTTTGGTACCCATATCTTTTTGGGTCCATGAGCGTTAGTGAAATTGCTTACTATCCATGCAACTTTCATTCCAAGTGTGCAGTTTTTGCTTTGACATATTCTTAGTATGACCATGTTGTTGGTAATATCTACAAATTATGCTTTTATTACCATATAAAGCTAGATTTTGGTTTTACAATACATATCTAGATCCTTCTAAACATGACAAAAATTTTGTTGATTGCTACATTTCTATTTCTTTTCATATCAACAACATTTTCTTTCTTTCTAGCTAAGAGAGCATTCAAATCATCCATTCTTTTCTTCAAGGAGGCTTGTTCTTCCTTGACCTTTGATCTCACATGCATTCTTTTCTTCAAATCACGATTTTCTTGTGATAGCCTATTGTTTTCATTCACAAGTTTAGAGTTAGCATTCAATAAGGCATTTGACTTTTTTACTAACTCCTTATTTCTAGCATATGATTCTTTTAAGCTATCATGCAATTTTAAAATATGAAAGCTTCAAGATCATCTTCATCATTTTCATTATTAGAGTCATAGTTAGAATTACCTCATCATCTCCAATAGCCATAAAGGCCAAATACACATCTTTCTCTTATACACATCAGGATGTGTATCGGAGACAGCAATCGTCCCAAGTGATTTGAAAGTTGTTGAATCTTGGTTTTCTTCCTTCCTTCTTTTTCTTGGAAGGACACTCATTTACAAAATGCCGAGTTGACTCTGTCTCAAAGCTAGACTTATCATTTTGCTTCTTTATTTCAAGTCTTGACTTCCCTTTGAAATTATTTGTGTTTGCAGCTCCGCCTCTTCTCATTTTTCGTTTGTTGATGTAATGTTTAAGAAATCCTTTGGAGATGAGTGCAAGATCTCCTTCATCAAGATCTTCATCTTCTAGATTGATGGAGCTGTTTTCATCTTCCTCTAGAGAGGTCTTTAGAGCAATGCCCCTTCTTGGCCTTGCTTCTTCATCATCCACAACCTTTGCCTTTAGCTTGAGTTCAGTATAAGATGTAAGAGAATTGATTAGTGATTCAATAGGCATTAAATTTAAATTCTTAGCTTCCTCTATGGCAATTGTTTTGGCATCCCATTCTTTGGATAGAGCATTCAGGCTTATAAGAGACATGTTAATTTGCCTTTGTACCCGTAAGATCTTTTATAATGTCATTGAACTGCAGTACATTTTGTCTATGTTCTCATGTGGTTCCATCTTGAAGGACTCATACTTGGCAACAAGTAGAGATTTCTTTGCTCACGAACATCATCGCTCCCTTCATGGATTTCCTTCAACTTATCCCATATTTCTTTAGTAGAATTGCAACCCTTCACGCGAGTTGATTCATTTGCATCCAAGGCATTATATAGCACATTCATGGCTTTTGCATTCAACGTCAAGTTTGCCTTGTCTTGTGGAGTGAGCTCATTCCTTGTCTTTTCTCTTCTTCTATTTGTGTGATCATCAATGATAGAAGCTTCAAATGGACCTTCATTGACAATAGAGCAAATTAGATGTGTCTAAGAGCAGTTTAAGCAACGGAAAGTACAAATCTAGCTCTGATACACAATTGTTGTGAATAGCAACCTAATAGGGGGTAAAATTAGGTTTCTTAAGTAGACTTTAAGTATTCAGATTTGTCTCTTAAAATCAGTTATAACAAAATCGAGTTATAACAAAATCAATGAAACGATAAATTAAAGAGAATAAATTAATTGTCCTTAGTGCCACTATTACGTCTGTCTCTTATACACATCTAGATGTGTATAAGAGACAGTCCGAGCCCCCAATCTTTACAAAGCTGGGAAGTTCTTGCTCACACTAAAACTCTTTTAGTTGAGCCAAGAATCTCACTTACAACCACACTTTTATACATTAGGAGATTATCACTCCACTCAATGTTGAATTGCACTCACAACTTCACATTAATACAACAAAGCTCTAAAGTCAATTTGCACTCAAATTACTCTTTTCTAAGGCTTGTATTCAATGTATTAGATGATCTATTCAGGTTATTAAAGCCCCTATTTATAAGAGCAATAAATAGTGGTTTCAACCACTTCCTAACGGCTAAGTAATAAATGCACAAAAAATAGCCGTTGGGGTTTCGGACGTCGAGAATTGAATGCGTCCAGGAAGCGTCGATCTTCTTTGGTGTTGTTGAGAGGCTACGTTCGGACGTCCAGAGCATGCGTCCGGTCCTTAAATCGTCAGCAGAGCTTTGGGCATCTGGCGTCAAAAAAAAGAGCGATAGGATCCCATTCTTTACGTCACTTTGTTGGACGATGCCTTTGCGTCAGAAGTTTTGTCTGGTTGGACGGTCTGTGTGTCGAAAGATGCATCTACCAAAAGCTTGTTTTACATAGTTAAGTGTTTATGTAGACATCATCAAAATAAGGTTTGGAAAACATCAATAACAATTTCAAATAAGTGCTTTAGAATGTAATTGTGGCACTAAGGACAATTAATTTAATATCGTGCCTCGGAAAGCAATAGCGGGCACTAAGGCCAATCATTTTATTTTAATGCCTTAGTGTGCGTTCAGGGCGATTCGGCCAGTTAATTTAATTTAGTGCCTTAGAAGCAAATTCTCTTCTGAACCAGGAAGGTCAATTAATTAAATTTAATTTCTTAGAAGGAAATTGCGTGCATTGATGCCAGTTAATTAAATTTTACGCCTAGATTTGGAAAAACGGATGGTACGGCAAATTAATTTAATTTTATACCTTAGTAGAAAATTGCCGAAACTAAGGTCAATTAGTTGAATTTAGTGTTTTAGAAGGTAACTGTGGCAATAAGGATGTCTAATTTAATTTAATTCCTCATAAGGCGATTGTGGGCATTACGATCGATTGATTTAACTGAATATGTCGTAAGCACTAGTTGCCACTAAGGCCAATTGATTTAATTTATTGTCTTAGTGTGCTATTGGGGGCGGTACGGCCAATTAATTTAATTTAATGCCTCTGTAGGCAATTATTGGTGCCGAGGACAATTAGTTACACAAAATTTCTTAGAACGCAATTGTAGGCATTGAGGCCAGTAAATCTAATTTTGTGCCTCCGAAGGCAATTACGGGTACTAAGGCAAATTAATATAACCTTATGCCTCGATAGGAAACTTTAGGCAGTACTGATAAATTTCAAATAAGTGCTTTACAACGTAATAGTGGCACTAAGGACAATTAATTTAATATCGTGCCTCGGAAAGGAATAGTGGGCACTAACGCCAATCATTTAATTTTAATGCCTTAGTATGCGTTCAAGGGAGATACGGCCAATTAATTTTATTTAGTGCCTTAGAAGAAAATTGTGTCTGTGAAGGTCAATTAATTAAATTTAATTTCTTAGAAGAAAATTGCGAGCATTGATGCCAGTTAATTAAATTTTTAGCCCAGAATTTGGAAAAACGGATGGTACGGCAAATTAATTTAATTTTATACCTTAGTAGAACATACCGGAAACTAAGGTCAATTAGTTGAATTTAGTGCTTTAGAAGGTAACTGCGGCAATAAGGATGACTAATTTAATTTAATGACTCATAATGCGATTGTGGGCATTACGATCGATTGATTTAACTGAATGTGTCGTATGCACTAGTTGCCACTAAGTCCAATTGATTTAATTTAATGTCTTAGTGTGCAATTGGAGGCAGTACGGCCAATTAATTTAATTTAAGGCCTCTGAAGGCAATTAATGGTGCTAAGGACAATTAGTTAAACATAATTTTATAGAAGGCAATTGTGGGCATCGAGGCCAGTAAATTTAATTTTGTGCCTCCGAAAGCAATTACGGGTACAAAGGCAAATTAATTTAACCTTAAGCCTAGCTAGGAAACTTTAGGGAGTACAGATAACAATTTCAAATAAGTGCTTTAGAACGTAATAGTGGCACTAAAGACAAGTAGATAAAATTAATTTAATATCGTGCCTCGGAAAGCAATAGTGGGCACTAACGCCAATCATTTTATTTTAATGCCTTAGGATGCGTTCGAGGGCGATATGGCCAATTAATTTTATTTAGTGCCTTAGAAGAAAATTGTGTCTGTGAAGGTCAATTAATTAAATTTAATTTCTCAATTGAAAATTGCGTGCATTGATGCCAGTTAATTAAATTTTTAGCCCAGATTTGGAAAAACGGATGGTACGGCAAATTAATTTAATTTTATACCTTAGTAGAAAATTGCCAAAACTAAGGTCAATTATTTGAATTTAGTGTTTTAGAAGGTAACTGTGGCAATAAGGATGACTAATTTAATTTAATGCCTCATAAGGCGATTGTGGGCATTACGATCGATTGATTTAACTGAATATGTCGTAAGCACTAGTAGCCACTAAGGCCAATTGATTTAATTTAATGTCTTAGTGTGCAATTGGGGGCGGTACGACCAATTAATTTAATTTAATTCCTCTGAAGGCAGTACACTAGAACTGGCCTTAGGACAATTAGCTACACATAAATTTTCTTAGATGGCAATTGTGGGCATTAAGGCCAGTAAATTTAATTTTGTGCCTCTGAAGGCAATTACAGGTACTAAGGCAAATTAATATAACCTTAAGCCTGGTCCCCTTCGGTCAAGTTGCTTGTCTGTCAAATAAGTGCTTTAGAATGTAATTGTGGCACTAAGCACAATTAATTCAATATCGTGCCTCGGAAAGCAATAGCGGGCACTAAGGCCAATCATTTTATTTTAATGCCTTAGTGAGCGTTCGAGGGCGATACAGCCAATTAATTTTATTTATTGCCTTAGAAGAAAATTGTGCCTGTGAAGGTCAAATAATTAAATTTAATTTCTTAGATTGGAAATTGAGAGCATTGATATTGGCCTAAATTTTTAGCCCAGATTTGGAAAAACGGATGGTACGGTAAATTAATTTAATTTTAAACCTTAGTAGAAAATTGCCGAAACTATGGTCAATTAGTTGTAAAACAAATTAATTTAGTGTTTTAGAAGGTAACTATGGCAATAAGGATGACTAATTTAATTTAATGCCTCACAAGGCGATTGTGGGCATGACGATCGATTGATTTGACTGAATATGTCGTAAGCACTAGTTGCCACTAAGGCCAATTGATTTAATTTATTGTCTTAGTTCGCTATTGGGGGCGGTACGACCAATTAATTTAATTTAATTTCTCTGAAGGCAATTGTGGTTGCTAAGGACAATTAGCTACACATAATTTCTTAGAAGGCAATTGTGGGCATTGAGGCCGGTAAATTTAATTTTGTGCCTCCGAAGGCAATTACGGGTACTATGGCAAATTAATATAACTTTAAGCCTATAAGTAAACTCTAGGGAGTACTCATAACAATTCAAAATAAGTGCTTTAGAATGTAATTGTGGAAATAAGGACAATTAATTTAATATTGTGCCTCGAAAAGCAATAGTGGGCACTAAGGCCAATCATTTTATTTTAATGCCTTAGTGTGCGTTCGAAGGCGCATACGGCCAATTAATTTTATTTAGTGCCTTAGAAGGAAATTGTGTGACATGAAGGTCAATTAATTAAATTTAATTTCTTAGAAGTTGCGTGCATTGATGCGATTAATTAAATTTTACGCTGATGCCCACTATTGCTTTTCGGACACACAACCGTATTAAATTTAATTTTATACCTTAGTAGAAAATTGCTGAAACTAAGGTCAATTAGTTGAATTTAGTGTTTTAGAAGGTAACTGTGGCAATAAGGATGACTAATTTAATTTAATGCCTCAGAAGGCGATTGTGGGAATTACGATCGATTGATTTAGATGAATGTGTCGTAAGCACTAGTTGCCACTAAGGCCAATTGATTTAATTTAATGTCTTAGTGTGCAATTGGGGCGGTACGGCCAATTAATTTAATTTAATGCTCCGAATTCAATTATTGGTGCTAAGGACAATTAGTTACACATAATTTCTTAAAAGGCAATTGTGCACATTGAGGCCAGTAAGTCTAATTTTGTGCCTCCGAAGATGCAATTACGGGTACTAAGGCAAATTAATATAACCTTAAGCCTCGCTAGGAAACTTTAGGGAGTACTGATAACAATTTCAAATAAGTGCTTTAGAACGTAATAGTGGCACTAAAGACAATTAATTTCATATCGTGCCTCGGAAAGCAATAGTGGGCACTAACGCCAATCATTTTATTTTAATGCCTTAGTGTGCGTTCTAGGGCATTAAATTAAATTAATTTTCCTTATTGCCTTAGAAGAAAACTGTGTCTGTGAAGGTCAATTAATTAAATTTAATTTCTCAATTGAAAATTGCGTGCATTGATGCCAGTTAATTAAATTTTTAGCCCAGATTTGGAAAAACGGATGGTACGGCAAATTAATTTAATTTTATACCTTAGTAGAAAATTGCCAAAACTAAGGTCAATTATTTGAATTTAGTGTTTTAGAAGGTAACTGTGGCAATAAGGATGACTAATTTAATTTAATGCCTCATAAGGCGATTGTGGGCATTACGATCGATTGATTTTGCCACAACTGAATATGCACTTATAAGCACTAGTAGCCACTAAGGCCAATTGATTTAATTTAATGTCTTAGTGTGCAATTGGGGGCGGTACGACCAATTAATTTAATTTAATTCCTCTGAAGGCAGTTGTGGACGCTTAGGACAATTAGCTACACATAATTTTTCTTAGATGGCAATTGTGGGCATTAAGGCCAGTAAATTTAATTTTGTGCCTCCGAAGGCAATTACAGGTACTAAGGCAAATTAATATAACCTTAAGCCTCGCTAGGAAACTTTAGGGAGTAGTGATAACAATTTCAAATAAGTGCTTTAGAATGTAATTGTGGCACTAAGCACAATTAATTCAATATCGTGCCTCGGAAAGCAATAGCGGGCACTAAGTCCAATCATTTTATTTTAATGCCTTAGTGAGCGTTCTTAGGGCGATACAGCCAATTAATTTTATTTATTGCCCTATTAAGAAAATTGTGCCTGTGAAGGTAAAATAATTAAATTTAATTTCTTTGAAGGAAATTGAGAGCATTGATGCCAGTTAAATTTTTAGCCCAGATTTGGAAAAACGGATGGTACGGTAAATTAATTTAATTTTAAACCTTAGTAGAAAATTGCCGAAACTATGGTCAATTAGTTGAATTTAGTGTTTTAGAAGGTAACTATGGCAATAAGGATGACTAATTTAATTTAATGCCTCACAAGGCGATTGTGGGCATGACGATCGATTGATTTGACTGAATATAGATGTGTATAAGTGACAGCAATTGGCCAATTGATTTAATTTATTGTCTTAGTTCGCTATTGGGGGCGGTACGACCAATTAATTTAATTTAATTTCTCTGAAGGCAATTGTGGTTGCTAAGGACAATTAGCTACACATAATTTCTTAGAAGGCAATTGTGGGCATTGAGGCCGGTAAATTTAATTTTGTGCCTCCGAAGGCAATTACGGGTACTATGGCAAATTAATATAACTTTAAGCCTCGCAAGTAAACTCTAGGGAGTACTCATAACAATTCAAAATAAGTGCTTTAGAATGTAATTGTGGAAATAAGGACAATTAATTTAATATTGTGCCTCGAAAAGCAATAGTGGGCACTAAGGCCAATCATTTTATTTTAATGCCTTAGTGTGCGTTCGAAGGCGATACGGCCAATTAATTTTATTTAGTGCCTTAGAAGGAAATTGTGTCTGTGAAGGTCAATTAATTAAATTTAATTTCTTAGAAGGAAATTGCGTGCATTGATGCCAGTTAATTAAATTTTACGCCCAGATTTGGAAAAAACGGATGGTACGGCAAATTAATTTAATTTTATACCTTAGTAGAAAATTGCCGAAACTAAGGTCAATTAGTTGAATTTAGTGTTTTAGAAGGTAACTGTGGCAATAAGGATGTCTAATTTAATTTAATGCCTCAGAAGGCGATTGTGGGAATTACGATCGATTGATTTAGATGAATGTGTCGTAAGCACTAGTTGCCACTAAGGCCAATTGATTTAATTTAATGTCTTAGTGTGCAATTGGGGGCGGTACGGCCAATTTATTTAGCCTTTACCTTCAATTAAATTTAATGCTCCGAATTCAATTATTGGTGCTAAGGACAATTAGTTACACATAATTTCTTAAAAGGCAATTGTGCACATTGAGGCCAGTAAGTCTAATTTTGTGCCTCCGAAGGCAATTACGGGTACTAAGGCAAATTAATATAACCTTAAGCCTCGCTAGGAAACTTTAGGGAGTACTGATAACAATTTCAAATAAGTGCTTTAGAATGAAATTGTGGCACTAAGGACAATTAATTTAATATCGTGCCTCGGAAAGGAATAGTGGGCACTAACGCCAATCATTTAATTTTAATACCTTAGTATGCGTTCGAGGGCGATACTTCCAATTAATTTTATTTAGTGAATTAATTGAAAATTGTGTCTGTGAAGGTCAATTAATTAAATTTAATTTCTTAGAAGATAATCTAGTACAAGAGTGTGGTTGTAAGTAAGATTCTTGGCTCAACTAAAAGAGTTTTAGTACGGCAAATTAATTTAATTTTATACCTTAGTAGAACATACCGGAAACTAAGGTCAATGCCTTAGTTGAATGTAGTTCTTTAGAAGGTAACTGTGGCAATAAGGATGACTAATTTAATTTAATGACTCATAATGCGATTGTGGGCATTACGATCGATTGATTTAACTGAATGTGTCGTATGCACTAGTTGCCACTAAGTCCAATTGATTTAATTTAATGTCTTAGTGTGCAATTGGAGGCGGTACGGCCAATTAATTTAATTTAAGGCCTCTGAAGGCAATTAATGGTGCTAAGGACAATTAGTTACACATAATTTTATAGAAGGCAATTGTGGACATCGAGGCCAGTAAATTTAATTTTGTGCCTCCGAAAGCAATTACGGGTACAAAGGCAAATTAATTTAACCTTAAGCCTCGCTAGGAAACTTTAGGGAGTACTGATAACAATTTCAAATAAGTGCTTTAGAACGTAATAGTGGCACTAAAGAGAATTAATTTCATATCGTGCCTCGGAAAGCAATAGTGGGCACTAACGCCAATCATTTTATTTTAATGCCTTAGTATGCGTATCGAGGGCGATATGGCCAATTAATTTTATTTAGTGCCTTAGAAGAAAATTGTGTCTGTGAAGGTCAATTAATTAAATTTAATTGCTCAATTGAAAATTGCGAGCATTGATGCCAGTTAATTAAATTTTTAGCCCAGATTTGGAAAAACGGATGGTACGGCAAATTAATTTAATTTTATACTTTAGTCGAAAATTGCCGAAACTAAGGTCAATTAGTTGAATTTAGTGTTTTAGAAGGTAACTGTGGCAATAAGGATGACTTATTTAATTTAATGCCTCATAAGGCGATTGTGGGCATTACGATCCATTGATTTAACTGAATGTGTCATAAGCACTAGTTGCCACTAAAGCCAATTGATTTAATTTAATGTCTTAGTATGCAATTGGGGGTGGTACGGTCAATTAATTTAATTTAATGCCTTTGAAGGCAATTGTGGCTGCTAAGGACAATTAGTTACACATAATTTCTTAGAAGGCAATTGTGGGCATTGATGCCAGTAAATTTAATCGTTTGTGCCTCCGAAGGCAATTACCGGTACTAAGGCAAATTAATATAACCTTTAGAGGCAACTAGTGCTTATGACACATTGATAACAATTTCAAATGAGTGCTTTAGAATGTAATTGTGGCACTAAGGACAATTAATTTAATATCGTGCCTCGGAAAGCAAAAGTGGGCACTAAGGCCAATCATTTTATTTTAATGCCTTAGTGTGCGTTCGAGGGCGATATGGCCAATTAATTTTATTTAGTGCCTTAGAAGAAAATTGTGTCTGTGAGGGTCAATTAATTAAATTTAATTTCTTAGACGGAAGTTGCGTGCATTGATGCCAGTTAATTAAATTTTATGCCCAAATTTGGAAAAAATTAATGGTACGGCAAATTAATTTACTTTTATACCTTAGTAGAAAATTGCCGAAACTAAGGCCAATTAGTTGAATTTAGTGTTTTAGAAGGTAACTGCGGCAATAAGGATGACTAATTTAATTTAATGCCTCATAAGGCGATTGTGGGCATTACGATATCGATTGATTTAACTAAATGTGTCGTAAGCACTAGTTGCCACTAAGTCCAATTGATTTAATTTAATGTCTTAGTATGCAATTGGGGTGGTACGGTCAATTAATTTAATTTAATGCCTTTGAATGCAATTGTGGGAGCTAAGGACAATTAGTTACACATAATTTCTTAGAAGGCAATTGTGGGCATTGAGGCCAGTAAATTTAATTTTGTGCCTCGAAGGCAGTTACCGGTACTAAGGCAAATTAATATAACCTCTAGCCTCGCTAGGAAACTTTAGGGAGTACTGATAACAATTTCAAATAAGTGCTTTAGAATGTAATTGTGGCA
This sequence comes from Cinchona pubescens, assembly GCA_025175665.1. Lineage (NCBI taxonomy): Eukaryota > Viridiplantae > Streptophyta > Magnoliopsida > Gentianales > Rubiaceae > Cinchona > Cinchona pubescens. The sequence goes on from JANKKI010000044.1 coordinate 183,891, forward strand.
CTAAGGACAATTAATTTAATATCGTGCGTCGTAAAGCAAAAGTGGGCACTAAGGCCAATCATTTAATTTTAATGCCTTAGTGTGCGTTCGAGGGCGATACGGCCAATTAAGTTTATTTAGTGCCTTAGAAGAAAATTGTGTCTGTGAAGGTCAATTAATTAAATTTAATTTCTTATAAGGAAATTGCATCGAGCATTGATGCCTGTTAATTAAATTTTACGCCCAGATTTGGAAAAACGGATGGTACGGCAAATTAATTTAATTTTATACCATAGTAGAAAATTGCCAAAACTAAGGTCAATTATTTGAATTTAGTGTTTTAGAAGGTAACTGTCAATAAGGATGACTAATTTAATTTAATGCCTCATAAGGCGATTGTGGGCATTACGCTTTATTGACGCACGAATATCGTAAGCACTAGTAGCCACTAAGGCCAATTGATTTAATTTAATGTCTTAGTGTGCAATTGGGGGCGGTACGCCCAATTAATTTAATTTAATTCCTCTGAAGGCAGTTGTGGATGCTTAGGACAATTAGCTACACATAATTTTTCTTAGATGGCAATTGTGGGCATTAAGGCCAGTAAATTTAATTTTGTGCCTCCGAAGGCAATTACCGGTACTAAGGCAAATTAATATAACCTTAAGCCTCGCTAGAAAACTTTAGGGAGTACTGATAACAATTTCAAATAAGTGCTTTAGAAGCATTAAATTAATTTAATTTTCAACCTTAGTAGAAAATTGCCGAAACTAAGGTCAATTAGTTGAATTTAGTGTTTTAGAAGGTAACTATGGCAATAAGGATGACTAATTTAATTTAATGCCTCACAAGGCGATTGTGGGCATTACGATCGATTGATTTGACTGAATTTGTCGTAAGCACTAGTTGCCACTAAGGCCAATTGATTTAATTTATTGTCTTAGTTCGCTATTGGGGGCGGTACGACCAATTAATATAATTTAATTCCTCTAGATGAAGGCAATTGTGGTTGCTAAGGACAATTAGCTACACATAATTTCTTAGAATGCAATTGTGGGCATTGAGGCCGGTAAATTTCATTTTGTGCCTCCGAAGGCAATTACGGGTACTATGGCAAATTAATATAACTTTAAGCCTCGCAAGTAAACTCTACAATTCGCCTTCATGCCAATTAAAATAAGTGCTTTAGAATGTCTTAGACACAATTGCAATAAGGACAATTAATTTAATATTGTGCCTCGAAAAGCAATAGTGGGCACTAAGGCCAATCATTTTATTTTAATGCCTTAGTGTGCGTTCGAGGGCGATACGGCCAATTAATTTTATTTAGTGCCTTAGAAGGAAATTGTGTCTGTGAAGGTCAATTAATTAAATTTAATTTCTTAGAAGGAAAATTGCGTGCATTGATGCCAGTTAATTAAATTTTACGCCCAGATTTGGAAAAACGGATGGTACGGCAAAGCACTTTTAATTTTATACCAGTACTCCCTAAACAGGTCTCTTATACACATCTAATATGTGTATAAGAGTTTTAGAAGGTAGCGTGGCAATAAGGATGACTAATTTAATTTAATGCCTTAGAGGCGATTGTGGGCATTACGATCGATTGATTTAGTGAATGTGTAAGTAAGCATAGTTGCCACTAAGGCCAATTGATTTAATTTAATGTCTTAGTGTGCAATTGGGGGCGGTACGGCCAATTAATTTAATTTAATGCTCCGAATTCAATTATTGGTGCTAAGGACAATTAGTTACACATAATTTCTTAGAAGGCAAATGTGCAAATTGAGGCCAGTAAGTCTAATTTTGTGCCTCGAAGGCAATTACGGGTACTAAGGAAAATTAATATAACATTAAGCCTCGCTACGAAACTTTAGGGAGTACTGATAACAATTTCAAATAAGTGCTTTAGAATGTAATTGTGGTACTAAGGACAATTAATTTAATATCGTGCCTCGGAAAGCAAAAGTAGGCACAAAGGCCAATCATTTTGTTTTAATGCCTTAGTGTGCGTTCGAGGGCGTATACGGCCAATTAATTTTATTTAGTGCCTTAGAGGAAAATTGTGTCTGTGAAGGTCAATTAATTAAATTTAATTTCTTAGAACAAAATTGCGAGCATTGCTTACCAGTTAATTAAATTTTTAGCCCAGATTTGATCGTAAACGGATGGTACGGCAAATTAATTTAATTTTATACCTTAGTAGAAAATTGCCGAAACTAAGGTCAATTAGTTGAATTTAGTGTTTTAGAAGGTAACTGTGGCAATAAGGATGACTAATTTAATTTAATGCCTCATAAGGCGATTGTGGGCATTACGATCGATTGATTTAACTGAATGTGTCGTATGCACTAGTTGCCACTAAGTCCAATTGATTTAATTTAATGTCTTAGTGTGCAATTGGGGGCGGTATGGCCAATTAATTTAATTTAATGCCCCCTGAAGGCAATTAGTTAGACATAATTTTATAGAAGGCAATTGTGGGCATTGAGGCCAGTAAATTTAATTTTGTGCCTCCGAAAGCAATTACGGATATACGTATTATGGCAAATTAATATAACCTTAAGCCTCGCTAGAAAACTTTAGGGAGTACTGCTAACAATTTCAAATAAGTGCTTTAGAATGTAATTGTGGCAATAAGGAAAATTAATTTAATATCGTGCATCGGAAATCAATAGTGGGCACTAAGGCCGATCATTTTATTTTAATGCGTTAGTGTGCCTTCGAGGGCGATACGGCCAATTAAGGCACATTTAGTGCCTTAGAAGAAAATTGTTAAATCTGGTCAAATGCTTACAATGTCTCTTATACACATTGCTAGCATGTGTATAAGAGACAGATACGAATTTTTAGCCAGTTTGGAAAAAGCGGATGATTATACACAATTAAATTTTATACCTTAGTAGAAAATTGCCGAAACTAAGGTCAATTAGTTGAATTAAGTGTTTTAGAAGGTAACTATGGCAATAAGGAGGACTAATTTAATTTAATGGCCGTACCGCTGTCTCTTATACATTACTAGATCGATTGATTTAACTGAATATGTCGTAAGCACTAGTTGCCACTAAGGCCATTGATTTAATTTAATGTCTTAGTGTGCAATTGGGGGCGGTACGACCAATTAATTTAATTTAATTCCTCTGAAGGCAGTTGTGGATGCTTAGGACAATTAGCTACACATAATTTCTTAGAAGGCAATTGTGGGCATAGAGGCCAGTAAATTTAATTTTGTGCCTCCGAAAGCAATTACGGGTACTATGGCAAATTAATATAACTTTAAGCCTCGCTAGGAAACTCTAGGGAGTACTCATAAGAATTCAAAATAAGTGCTTTAGAATGCAATTGTGGCAATAAGGACAATTAATTTAATATTGTGTCTCGGAAAGCAATAGTGTGGCACTAAGGCCAATCATTTTATTTTAATGCCTTAGTGTGCGTCAATCGATCGTAATGCCCTTTATACATTTGGAAAAGGATGAGTACGGATAATTACCTTTAATTTTATAAATGTGTATAAAATTGCCGAAACTAAGGTCAATTAGTTGAATTTAGTATTTTAGAAGATAACTGTGGCAATAAGGATGACTAATTTAATTTAATGCCTCATAATGCGATTGTGGGCATTACGATCGATTGATTTAGCTGAATGTGTCGTAAGCACTAGTTGCCACTAAGGTCAATTGATTTAATTTAATGTCTTAGTGTGCAATTGGGGTACGTACGGCCAATTAATTTAATTGTATAAGAGAAGGCAATTATTGGTGCTAAAGCCGATTAGTTACACATAATTTCTTAGAAGGCAATTGTGCGCATTGAGGCCAGTAAATCTAATTTTGTGCCTTAAAGGCAATTACGGGTACCAAGGCAAATTAATATACCTTAAGCACATCTAGAAATTATAAGAGACTCTGATAACAATTTCTAAATAAGTTCTAAAGAATACAATTGTGGCACTAAGGACAATTAAGCATTTAATATCGTGCCTCGTAAAGCATTAGTGGGCACTAAGGCTAATCATTTTATTTTAATGCCTTAGTGTGCGTTCGAGGGCGATACGGCCAATTAATTTTATTTAGTGCCTTAGAAGAAAATTGTGCCTGTGAAGGTCAAATAATTAAATTTAATTTCTAAGAAGGAAATTGCGAGCATTGATGCCAGTTAATTAAGTTTTACGCCCAGATTTGGAAAAAAGGATGGTACGGTAAATTAATTTAATTTTAAACCATAGTAGAAAATTGCCGAAACTAAGGTCAATTAGTTGAATTTAGTGTTTTAGAAGGTAACTGTAGCAATAAGGATGACTAATTTAATTTAATGCTTCATAAGGCGATTGTGGGCATTACGATCGATTGATTTAGCCAGATAAATCGTATTAACTAGTTGCCACTAAGGCCAATTGATTTAATTTAATGTCTTAGTGTGTAATTGGGGGCGGTACGGTCAATTTATTTAATTTAATGCCTCTGAAGGCATTTATTGGTATATATGCTAAGGACAATTAGTTACACATAATTTTATAGAAGGCAATTGTGGGCATTGAGGCCACTAAATTTTATTTTATGCCTCCGAAGGCAATTACCGGTACTAAGGCAAATTAATATAACTTTAACCCTCGCTAGGAAACTTTAGGGAGTACTGATAACAATTTCAAATAAGTGCTTTAGAATGTAATTGAGGCAATAAGGACAATTAATTTAATATCGTGCCTAGCAAAGCAATAGTGGGCACTAAGGTCAATCATTTTATTTTAATGCCTTAGCGTGCTTTCGAGGGAGATACGGCCAATTAAATTTATTTAGTGCCTTAGAAGGAAATTGTGCCTGTGAAGGTCAAATAATTAAATTTAATTTCTTAGAAGGAAATTGCGAGCATTGATGCGTTAATTAAATTTCGCTGATTTGGAAAAGCGGGTGAGTGGCAAATTAATTTAATTTTACACCTTAGTAGAAAATTGCCGAAACTAAGGTCAATTAGTTGAATTTAGTGTTTTAGAATGGTAACTGCGGCAATAAGGATGACTAATTTAATTTAATGCCTCATAAGGCGATTGTGGGCATTACGATCGATTGATTTAACTGAATGTGTCGTATGCACTAGTTGCCACTAAGTCCATTTGATTTCATTTAATGGCTTAGTGTACAATTGGGGGTGGTACGGCCAATTAATTTAATTCAATGCCTCTGAAGGCAATTAATAGTGCTAAGGACAATTAGTTACACATAATTTCATAGAAGGCAATTGTGGGTATTGAAGCCAGTAAATTTAATTTTGTGCCTCCGAAAGCAACTACGGGTACTAAGGCAAATTAATATAACCTTAAGCCTCGCTAGGAAACTTCAGATCTGATAACAATTTCAAATAAGTGCTTTAGAATGTAATGGTGGCACTAAGGAGAATTAATTTAATATCGGGCCTCGAAAAGCAATAGTGGGCACTAAGGCCAATCATTTTATTTTAATGCGTTAGTGTGCGTTCGAGGGCGATACGGCCAATTAATTTTATTTAGTGCCTTAGGAAATTGTGTCTGTGAAGGTGAATTAATTAAATTTAATTTCTTAGAAGGAAATTGTGTGCATTGATGCCAGTTAATTAAATTTTACGCCCAGATTTGGAAAAACGGATGGTACGGCAAATTAATTTAATTTTATACCATAGTAAGAAATTGCCGAAACTAAGCTCAATTAGTTGAATTTAGTGTTTTAGAAGGTAACTGTGGCAATAAGTATGACTAATTTAATTTAATGCCTCATAAGGCGATTGTGGGCATTACGATAGATTGATTTAACTGAATGTGTCGTATGCACTAGTTGCCACTATGTCCATTTGATTTCATTTAATGTCTTAGTATTGCCTTAAGTACGGCCAATTAATTTAATTCAATGCCTCTGAAGGCAATTAATAGTGCTAAGGACAATTAGTTACACATAATTTCATAGAAGGCAATTGTGGGCATTGAAGCCAGTAAATTTAATTTTGTGCCTCCGAAAGCAACTACGGGTACTACTAGGGCAAATTAATATAACCTTAAGCCTCGCTAGGAAATTGCCTTCAGAGGATAACAATTTCAAATAAGTGCTTTAGAATGAAATTGTGGCACTAAGGACAATTAATTTAATATCGTGCCTCGAAAAGAAATAGTGGGCACTAAGGCCAATCATTTTATTTTAATGCGTTAGTGAGCCATCGAGATGATGACATAAACACAGATGTGTATAAGAGACAGCTATTGCTTTTCGAGGCACAAATTAATTAAGTTATATTTCTTAAATTAATTTACCGCTGTCTCTTATACAGTTATCTAGATGTGTATAAGAGATTTCAAATTGTCTCTTACGGCAAATTAATTTAATTTTATACCATAGTAAGAAATTGCCGAAACTAAGGTCAATTAGTTGAATTTAGTGTTTTAGAAGGTAACTGTGGCCAATTAATTTAATTTAATGCCCCCGACGGCAATTATTGGTGCTAAGGACAATTAGTTACACATAATTTTATAGAAGGCAATTGTGGAGGCATTGAGGCCACTAAATTTAATTTTATGCCTCCGAAGGCAATTACCGGTACTAAGGCAAATTAATATAACTTTAAGCCTCGCTAGGAAACTTTAGGGAGCACTGATTTGAATTTATTATCAGTACTGCCTACAGTAAGACATTGCCATAAACGCACACTTGTCTGAAATTGTTATCCTAAAAGCAATAGTGGGCACTAAGGTCAATCATTTTATTTTAATGCCTTAGCGTGCTTTCGAGGGAGATACGGCCAATTAAATTTATTTAGTGCCTTAGAAGGAAATTGTGCCTGTGAAGGTCAAATAATTAAATTTAATTTCTTAGAAGGAAATTGTGTGCATTGATGCCAGTTAATTAAATTTTACGCCCAGATTTGGAAAAACGGATGGTATGGCAAATTAATTTAATTTTATACCATAGTAGAAAATTGCCGAAACTAAGGTCAATTAGTTGAATTTAGTGTTTTAGAAGGTAACTGTGGCAATAAGGATGACTAATTTAATTTAATGCTTCATAAGGCACTCACATCACGGCCAATTAATTTAATTTAATGCCTCTGAAGGCAATTATTGGTGCTAAGGACAATTAGTTACACATAATTTCTTAGAAGGCAATTGTGGGCATTGAGGCTAGTAAATCTAATTTTGTGCCTCAGAAGGCAATTACGGGTACTAAGGCAAATTAATATAACCTTAAGCCTCGCTAGGAAACTTTAGAGTTCTGATAACAATTTCAAATAAGTGCTTTAGAATGTAATTGTGGCTCTAAGGACAATTAATTTAATATTGTGTCTCGGAAAGCAAAAGTGGGCACTAAGGCCAATCATTTTATTATAATGCCTTAGTGCGCGTTCGAGAGCGATACGGCCAATTAATTTTATTTAGTGCCTTAGAAGAAAATTGTTCCTGTGAAGGTCAAATAATTAAATTCAGTAATTTCTTAGAAGGAAATTGCGAGCATTGATGCCAGTTAATTAAATTTTTAGCCCAGATTTGGAAAAAATGATGGTACGGTAAATTAATTTAATTTTAAACCTTAGTAGAAAATTGCCGAAACTAAGGTCAATTAGTTGAATTTAGTGTTTTAGAAGGTAACTATGGCAATAAGGATAACTAATTTAATTTAATGCCTCATAAGGCGATTGTGGGCATTACGATCGATTGATTTAACTGAATGTGTCGTATGCACTAGTTGCCACTAAGGCCAATTGATTTAATTTATTGTCTTAGTTCGCAATTACCTTCTAAACCAATTAATTTAATTTAATTACCTAGTGAAGGCAATTGTGGATGCTAAGGACAATTAAATACACATAATTTCTTAGAAGGCAATTGTGGGCATTGAGGCCAGTAAATTTAATTTTGTGCCTCTGAAGGCAATTACGGGTACTAAGGCAAATTAATATAACTTTAAGCCTCACAAGGAAACTCTAGGGAGTACTCATGTATTTTCAAACAATTGAAAATAAGTGCTTTAGAATGCAATTGTGGCAATAAGGACAATTAATTTAATATCATGCCTCGGAAAGCAATAGTGGGCACTAAGGCCAATCATTTTATTTTAATGCCTTAGTGTGCGTTCGAGGGCGATACGGCCAATTAATTTTATTTAGTGCCATAGAAGGTAATTGTCTAAGTGACAGGTCAGGCACTAATTAAATTTAATCTCTTATAATTATCTAGCGTGGCCGAGGCCGGTTAACTAATTGTACACTAAGCCATTAAATTAAATCAAATGGATCCATCCGTTGTTCCAACAAGAGACTTTAATTTAATTACCTTAGTAGAAAATTACGATTATATCAATTAGTTGAATTTAGTGTTTTAGAATTAATGTGGCAATAAAATGACTAATTTAATTTAATTCCTCATAAGGCGATTGTCGGCATTACGATCGATTGATTTATGTGTATAAGCACTCAATAAAATTAATTGGCCTTATCGCTCACGAAATTACACTAAGAATCCTTCCACTTGCCGCAGTACGGCCAATTAATTTTATTTAATGCCTCCGAAGGCAATTATTGGTGCTAAGGACAATTAGTTACACATAATTTCTTAGAAGGCAATTGTGGGCATTGAGGCCAGTAAATCTAATTTTGTGACTCTGAAGGCAATTACGGTACCAAGGCAAATTAATATACCTTAAGCCTCGTTAGGAAACTTTAGGGAGTACTTATTTGATTTCAAATAAGTTCTTTAGAATGTAATTGTGCCACTAAGGACAATTAATTTAATATCGTGGCTCGGAGTTGCATTAGTGGGCACTAAGGCCAATCATTTTATTTTAATGCCTTAGTGTGCGTTCGAGGGCGATACGGCCAATTAATTTTATTTAGTGCCTTAGAAGAAAATTGTGCCTGTGAAGGTCAAATAATTAAATTTAATTTCTTAGAAGGAAATTGCGAGCATTGATGCCAGTTAATTAAGTTTTACGCCCAGATTTGGAAAAAAGGATGGTACGGTAAATTAATTTAATTTTAAACCATAGTCGAACGCTAGAAAATTGCCGAAACTAAGGTCAATTAGTTGAATTTAGTGTTTTAGAAGGTAACTACAGCAATAAGGAACACTAATTTAATTTAATTGCCTTAGTGGCGATTGTTTACATTACGATCGATTAATTTAACTGAATGTGTCGTAAACACTAGTTGCCACTAAATCCAATTGATTTAATTTAATATCTTAGTGTGCAATTGGGGGCGGTACGGCCAATTAATTTAATTTAATGCCTCCGAAGGAAATTATTGGTGCTAAGGACAATTAGTACACATAATTTTTAGAAGGCAATTGTGGGCATTAGGGCGATAAATTTAATTTTGTGCCTCCGAAGGCAATTACCGGTACTAAGGCAAATCAATATAACCTCAAGCCTCGCTAGGAAACTTTAGGGAGTACTGATAACAATTTCAAATAAGTGCTTTAGAATGTAATTGTGGCACTAAGGACAATTAATTTAATATTGTGCCTCGGAATGCAATAGTGGGCACTAAGGCCAATCATTTTATTTTTTTAATGCCTATTGTGCGTTCGAGGGCGATACGGCCAATTAATTTTATTTAGTGCTTAGAAGAAAATTGTGTCTGTGAAGGTCAAATAATTAAATTTAATTTCTTAGCTGGAAATTCAGAGCATTGATGCCAGTGAATCAAATTTGACGCCCAGATTTGGAAAAACGGGTGGTACGGAAAATTAATTAAATTTTATTTCTTAGTAGAAAATTTCCGAAACTAAGGTCAATTAGTTGAATTTAGTGTTTTAGCCCTAACTGTGGCAATAAGGATCTATTATGTAATGCCTAATGATCGATTGTGGGCATTAAGAAATTAAATTTAATTAGCCAACCTTCACAGACACTAGTTTCCAACTAAATTAATTTAAATTAAATTAATGTCTTACTATCGCATCATTTTAAGGCACTAGTACGGCAATTTATTTAATTTAATGCCTCTGATGGCAATTATTGGTGCTAAGGACAATTAGTTACACATAATTTCTTAGAAGGCAATTGTGGGCATTGAGGCCAGTAAATTTAATTTTGTGCCTTCGAAGGCAATTACCGGTACAAAGGCAAATTAATATAACCTTAAGCCTCGCTAGGAAACATTAGGGAGTACTGACAACAATTTCAAATAAGTACTTTAGAATGTAATTGTGGCACAAAGGACAATTAATTTAATATCGTGCCTCGGAAAGCAATAGCGGGGACTATGGCCAATCATTTTATTTTAGTGCCTTAGTGTGCGTTCGAGGGCGATACGGCCAATTAATTTTATTTAGTGCCTTAGAAGGAAATTGTGTCTGTGAAGGTCAATTAATTAAATTTAATTTCTTAGAAGGAAATTGCGAGCATTGATGCCAGTTAATTAAATTTTTAGCCCAGATTCGGAAAAACGGATGGTATGGCAAATTAATTTAATTTTATACCTTAGTAGAAAATTGCCGAAACTAAGTTCAATTAGTTGAATTTAGTGTTTAAGAAGATAACTGTGGCAATAAGGATGACTAATTTAATTTAATGTCTCATAAGGCGATTGATGGGCATTCCGATCGATTGATTTAACTGAATGTGTCCTTAGCACTAGTTACCACTAAATTAATTTATTTAATTTAATGTCTTAGTACACAATTGGGGGTGGTACGGCCAATTAATTTAATTTAATGCCTCTGAAGGCAATTATTGATGCTAAGGACAATTAGTTACACATAATTGCTTAGAAGGCAATTATGGGCATTGAGGCCAGTAAATTTAATTTTGTGCCTTCGAAGGCAATTACCGGTACTAAGTCAAATTAATATAACCTTAAGCCTCGCTAGGAAACTTTAGGGAGTACTGACAACAATTTCAAATAAGTACTTTAGAATGTAATTGTGGCACTAAGGACAATTAATTTAATCTCGTGCCTCGGAAAGCAATAGCGGGGACTAAGGCCAATCATTTTATTTTAGTGCCTTAGTATGCGTTCGAGGGCGATACGGCCAATTAATTTTATTTAGTGCCTTAGAAGGAAACGTGTCATTATTGCAATTAATTAAATTTAATTGGTCTAAATTACGCTTCTGATGCATTTAAATTAAATTAATTAAATGTCTTTGGCCTTACACCCTAACGGATGGTATGGCAAATTAATTAAATTTTATACCTTAGTAGAAAATTGCCGAAACTAAGTTCAATTAGTTCAATTTAGTGTTTTAGAAGGTAACTCTGGAAATAAGGATGTCTAATTTAATTTAATTCCTCATAAGGCGATTGTCGGCATTACGATCGATTGATTTAGTTGAATGTGTCGTAAGCACTAGTTGCCACTATGGCCAATTGATTTAATTTAATGTCTTAGTGTGCAATTGGGGGCGGTATGGCCAATTAATTTAATTTAATGCCTCTATATGCAATTTATGGTGCTAAGCACAATTAGTTACACATAATTTTAGAGTAGACAATTATGGCCATTGAGGCCTGTAAATTTAATTTTGTGCCTCCGAAGGCAATTACGGGTACTAAGGAAAATTAATATAACTTTAACCCTCGTTAGGAAACTTTAGGGAGTACTGATAACAATTTACAAATAAGTGCTTTAGAATGTGATTAAGGCAATAAGGATAATTAATTTAATATTGTGCATCTGAAAGCAATAGTGGGCACTAAGGCCAATCATTTTATTTTAATGCCTTAGTCTGCGTTCGAGGGCGATACTGGTAATTAATTTTGTTTAGTGCCTTAGAAGGAAATTGTGTCTGTGAAGGTCAATTAATTAAATTTAATTTTTTAGAAGGAAATTGCGAGCATTGATGCCAGTTAATTAAATATTTGGCCCAGATTTGGAAAAACGGGTGGTACGGCAAATTAATTTACACTTATACCTTAGTATTAAATTGACAAAACTTAGGCCAATTAGTTGAATTTAGTGTTTTAGAATTAAATAAGGATGACTAATTTAATTTACCTTCTAAAACACTAGTGCCCACTATTGCTTTCCGAGGCACGATATTAAAGTTTCTCTAGCGACTTGTGCTTATATTGGCCTGATTTACATTTAATGTCTTAGTTTGCAATTGGGGGCGGGACGAACCAATTAATTTAATTTCATTCCTCAGACGGCAATTGTGGATCCCTGGATCTTAGCTGCACATAATTTCTATAGAAGACAATTATTGCCATTGAGGCCAGTAAATGCCTTTTGGGCCTCCGAAGGCAATTACCGGTACTAAGGCAAATTAATATAACCACTAAGTCTCGCTAGAAAACTTTGGCCCTTACTCATAACAATTTCAAATAAGTGCTTTAGAATGTAACTGTGGCACTAAAGACAATTAATTTAATATCGTGCCTCAGAAAGCAATAGTGGGCGCTAAGGCCATTCATTTTATTTTAATGCCTTAGTGTGCGTTCGAAGGCGATACGGCCAATTAATTTTATTATTGCTTAAAAAAAAATTGTGTCTGGGAAGGTCAAATAATTAAATTTAATTTCTTAGAAGGAAATTGCGAGCATTGATGCTAGTTAATTAAATTTTACGCCCAAATTTGGAAAAACGGATGGTACGGCAAATTAATTTAATTTTATACTTTAGTAGAAAATTGCCGAAACTAAGGTCAATTAGTTGAATTTAGTGTTTTAGAAGGTAACTGTGGCAATAAGGATAACTAATTTAATTTATGCCTCATAGGGCGATTGTGGGCATTACGATCGATTGATTTAACTGAATGCGCCGTAAACACTAGTTGCCACTAAGGCCAATTGATTTAATTTAATGTCTTAGTGAGCAATTGTGGGCGGTACATCCAATTAATTTAATTTAATGCCTCTGAAGGCAATTAATGATGCTAAGGACAATTAGTTACACATAATTTCTTAGAAGGCAATTGTGGGCATTGAGGCCAGTAAATCTAATTTTGTGCCTCCGAAGGCAATTAAGGGTACTAAGGCAAGTTAATATAACTTTAAGCCTCGTAGGAAACTTTGGGAATCTTGATAACAATTTCAAATAAGTGCTTTAGAATGAAATTGTGGCACTTAGAACAATTAATTTAATATCGTGCCTCGGAAAGCAAAAGTGGACACTAAGGCCAATCATTTTATTTTAATGCCTTAGTGTCACAGTAAGACATTAAATTAAATCAATTGGCTTTAGTGGTAACTCTGTCTCTTATACACATCTAGATTTCTTAGAGAGAAAATTGCGTGCATTGATTCCAGTTAGGTATAAATTTTAAGCCCAGATTTGGAAAAATGGTAGGTTCCAAATTTTTTTAATTTTATACCTTAGCAGGAAATTGCCGAAACTAAGGTCAATTAGTTGAATTTAGTGTTTTATAAGGTGCGTGGCAATAAGGATGACTAATTTAATTTAATGCCTCATGGCGATTGTGGGCATTACGACCGCCCCCAATTAACTGACTGTGACAGAGAAAGCACTAATTGCCACTAAGGCCAATTGATTTAATTTAATGTCTTAACACATTGGGGGCGGTGCGACCAATTAATTTAATTTAATTGCTCTGAAGGCAATTGTGGTTGCTAAGGACAATTAGCTACACATAATTTCTTAGAAGGCAATTGTGGGCATTGAGGCCAGTAAATTTAATTTTGCCACAATTACATTCTAAAGTACTTATTTGAAATTGTTGTCAGTACTCCCTAAAGTTTCCTAGCTTGTGCCTCGGAAAGGAATAGGTCGCACCGCCCCCAATCATTTTATTTTAATGCAATAAATTAAATCAAGATGTGCGATAAGAGCCAGTTATTTGACTTTCCGAGGCAAAATATTAAATTATTTCTACTTCTGTCTCTTATACACATTAATAATTTTTAGAAGAAAATGAGTGGTGCCAGTTAATTAAATTTTACGCCCAGATTTGAAAAAACGGATGGTACGGCAAATTAATTTAATTTTCTACCTTAGTAGAAAATTGCCGAAACTAAAGTCAATTAGTTGAATTTAGTGTTTTAGAAGGTAACTGTGCCAATAAGGATGACTAATTTAATTTAATGAGACAGCAATTAATTGCATTACGATCGATTGATTTAATCTGAAATATGTTGTATTAACTAATTGCCACTTAGCCCAATTGATTTAATTTAATGTCTTAGTGTGCAACAGGCGGTACACCAATTAATTTAATTTAATTCCTCTGAAGGCCTTAAAAGTCCTATTATCCACTACCGCCATAATTAAATTAATTTGCAATTGTGTGCATTAAGGCCAGTAAATTTTCCTTCGGTGGCACAAAAGGAAACTAAATACTAAGGCCTTAGATAACATTAAGCCTCGCTAGAAACTTTAGAATCTTGATAATTGTCTTTACTGGCATCAATGCTGTCTCTTATACACATCTAGATGTGTATAAGAGACAGTGCCTTCGGAAATATATTGGGCCTAAGAGCCAATCAATTAAATTTTAATGGCACAAAATTGCTAATTAAATTTTTAGCCCAGATTTGGAAAAACGGATGGGATGGCAAATTAATTTAATTTTATACCTTAGTAGAAAATTGCCGAAACTAAGTTCAATTAGTTCAATTTAGTGTTTTAGAATGTAACTCTGGCAATAAGGATGTCTAATTTAATTTAATGCCTCATATGGCGATTGTGGGCATTACGATCGATTGATTTAACTAAATGTGTCGTAAGCACTTGTTGCCACTAAGGCCAATTGATTTAATTTAATGTCTTAGTGTGCAATTAACATCTTATACGGCCAATTAATTTAATTTAATGCCTCTATAGGCAATTTATGGTGCAAAGCACAATTAGTTACACATAATTTTATAGTAGACAATCGTGGTCATTGAGGCCTGTAAATTTAATTTTGTTCCTCCGAAGGCAATTACGGGTACTAAGGCCTTTAATATAACTTTAACCCTCGTTAAGAAACTTAAGTACTGATAACAATTTCAAATAAGTGCTTTAGAATGTAATTGAGGCAATCTAAGGATAATTAATTTAATATCGTGCATCTGAAAGCAATAGTGGGCACTAAGGCCAATCATTTTATTTTAATGCCTTAGTGTGCGTTCGAGGGCGATACTGGTAATTAATTTTGTTTAGTGCCTTAGAAGGAAATTGTGTCTGTGAAGGTCAATTAATTAAATTTAATTTTTAGAAGAATTGCGAGCATTGATGCCAGTTAATTAAATATTTGGTCCAGATTTAGAAAAACGGGTGGTACGACAAATTAAAGTTATATTATACCTTAGTAGAAAATTGCCGAAACTAACATCACATTAGTTAAATTTACAGTTTTACAATGCCTTGTGGGATAAATTAAATATAATCCTTATTGCCACAGTTACCTAATAAAACTCTAAATCACCATAAAGCCAGATATTACGACCTGTCGAGACACTTATTTCCATCTAAGGAATTGTATAAGAGAATGTCTTAGTTTGCAATTGGGGGCGGTACGACCAATTAATTTAATTTCATTCCTCAGACTGTCGTCCAACATTAAATGGATGCTAAGGACAATTAGCTAAACATAATTTCTTAGAAGGCAATTATTGGCATTGAGGCCAGTAAATTTTATTTTGGGCCTCCGAAGGCAATTACCGGTACTAAGGCAAATTAATATAACCTTAAGTCTCGCTAGAAAACTTTAGGGAGTACTGATAACAATTTCAAATAAGTGCTTTAGAATGTAACTGTGGCACTAAAGACAATTAATTTAATATCGTGCCTCAGAAAGCAATAGGGGCGCTAAGGCCAGTCATTTTATTTTAATGCCTTAGTGTGCGTTCGAGGGCGATACGGCCAATTAATTTTATTTAGTGCTTAGAAAAAAATTGTGTCTGTGAAGGTCAAATAATTAAATTTAATTTCTTAGAAGGAAATTGCGAGCATTGATGCTAGTTAATTAAATTTTACGCCCAAATTTGGAAAAACGGATGGTACGACAAATTAATTTAATTTTATACTGTAGTAGAAAATTGCCGAAACTAAGGTCAATTAGTTGAATTTAGCACTTAAGTGTTTTAGAAGGTAACTGTGGCAATAAGGATAACTAATTTAATTTATGCCTCATAGGGCGATTCTGGGCATTACGATCGATTGATTTAACTGAATGCGCCGTAAACTCTAGTTGCCACAAAGGCCAATTGATTTAATTTAATGTCTCAATGTGCAATTGGGGGCGGTACGTCCAATTAATTTACTAAGGACAATTAGTTACACATAATTTCTTAGAAGGCAATTGTGGGCATTGAGGCCAGTAAATCTAATTTTGTGCCTCCGAAAGCAATTACGGGTACTAAGGCAAATTAATATAACCTTAAGCCTCGATAGGAAACTTTAGGGAGTACTGATAACAACTTCAAATAAGTGCTTTAGAATGAAATTGTGGCACTTAGGACAATTAATTTAATATCGTGCCTCGGAAAGCAAAAGTGGGCACTGAGGCCAATCATTTTAATTTAATGCCTTAGTGTGCGTTCGGCGTACGGCCAATTAATTTTATTCAGTGCCTTAGAGGAAAATTGTGTGCTGTGAAGGTCAATTAATTAAATTTAATTTCTTAGAAGAAAATTGCGTGCATTGATTCCAGTTAATTAAATTTTTAGCCCAGATTTGGAAAAATGGTTGGTACGGCAAATGAATTTAATTTTATACCTTAGCAGGAAATTGCCGAAACTAAGGTCAATTAGTTGAATTTAGTGTTTTATAAGGTAACTGTGGCAATAAGGATGACTAATTTAATTTAATGCCTCACAAGGCGATTGTAGGCATTACGATCGATTGATTTAACTGAATGTGTCGTAAGCACTAATTGCCACTAAGGCCAATTGATTTAATTTAATGTCTTAGTTTGCAATTGGGGGCGGTGCGACCAATTAATTTAATTTAATTCCTCTGAAGGCAATTGTGGATGCTAAGGACAATTAGCTACACATAATTTCTTAGAAGGCAATTGTGGGCATTGAGGCTAGTAAATTTAATTTTGTGCCTCCGAAGGCAATTACGGGTACTAAGGCAAATTAATATAACTTTAAACCTACGCTCCGCAAGGAAATTCTAGGAAGTACTCATAACAATTAAAGATAAGTGCTTTAGAATGTAATTGTGGCAATAAGGACAATTAATTTAATATTGTGCCTCGGAAAGGAATAGTGGGCACTAAGGCCAATCATTTTATTTTAATGCCCTAGTGTGCGTTTGTGGGCGATACGGCCAATTAATTTTATTTTATGCCTTAGAAGGAAATTAATTGGATGGATAATTAGTTAAATTTAATTTTTTAGAAGGAAATCGCGAGCAGCGGATCAGTTAATTAAATTTTACGCCCAGATTGGGATAAACGGGTGGTACGGCACTATTAATTTAATTTTCTACCTTAGTCGTAATTGCCCAATACTCGCCTGTCTCTTACATACACATCTAGATGTGTATAAATTGTTATCAGTACTCCTAATTTAATTTAATGCCTCATAAGGCGATTGTGGGCATTACGATCGATTGATTTAATAGATAATCAGCTCTGTTGCCACTAAGGCCAATTGATTTAATTTAATGTCTTAGTGTGCAATTGGGGGTGATCGACCAATTAATTTAATTTAATTCCTGAGGCGACATAGTGCCCACTACAAGTCTAAATACACATCTAGATGTGTAATCTGTTTTATTAATTTGCCTTAGTACCCTTAATTGCGCTTCAGAGGCACAAAATTAGATTTACTGGCCTCAGTGCCCATAACCTTAAGCCTCGCTGGGAAACTTTAGGGAGTACTGATAACAATTTCAAATAAGTGCTTTAGAATGTAATTGTGGCATTAAGGACAATTAATTTAAAATCGTGTCTCGGAAAGCAATAGTGGGCACTAAGGCCAATCATTTTATTTTAATGCCTTAGTGTGCGTTTGAGGGCGATACGGCCAATTGATTCTATTTAGTGCCTTAGAAGGAAATTGTGTCTGTGAAGTTCAATTAATTAAATTTAATTTCTTAGAAGGAAATTGCGTGCATTGATGCCAGTTAGATAAATTTTACACACAGATTTGGAAAAACGGATGGTATGACAAATTAACTATTTAATTTTATACCTTTGTAGAAAATGGCAGAAACTAAGGTCAATTAGTTGAATTTAGTGTTTTAGAAGGTAACTGTGGCAATAAATTGGACTTAATTTAATTTAATGCCTCATAAAGCGATTGTGGGCATTACGATCGATTGATTTAACTGAATGTGTCGTAAGCACTAGTTGCCACTAAGGCCAATTGATTTAATTTAACATCTTAGTGTGCAATTGAGGGCGGTACGGCCAATTAATTTAATTTAATGCCTTTGAAGGCAATTATTGGATCTAAGGACAATTAGTTACACATAATTTCTTAGAAGGCAATTGTGGGCATTGAGGCCAGTAAATTTAATTTTGTGCCTCCGAAGGCAATTACCTGTACTAAGGCAAATCTCTTATTCACATTAAGTGTATAATTGATCTTTAGGGAGTACTGATAACAATTTCAAATAAGTGCTTTAGAATATAATTGTGTCACTAAGGACAATTAATTTAATATCGTGCCTCGTAAAGCAATAGCGGGCACTGTAAGGCCAATCATTTTATTTTAATGCCTTAGTGTGCTTTCAGGGGCGATACTGCCAATTAATTTTATTTAGTGCCTTAGAAGGAAATTGTGTCTTTGAAGGTCAATTAATTAATTTAATTTCTTAGAAGGAAATTGCGAGCATTGATGCCTGTCAATTAAAGTTTTAGCCCAGATTTGGAAAAACGGATGGTACGGTAAATTAATTTATTTTTATACCTTAGTAGAAAATTGTCGAAACTAAGGTCAATTAGTTGAATTTAGTGTTTTAGAAGGTAACTATGGCAATAAGGATGACTATTTTAATTTAATGCCCCATAAGGCGATTGTGGGCATTACGATCGATTGATTTAACTGAATGTGTCGTAAGCATTAGTTGCCACTAAGGCCAATTGATTTAATTTAATGTCTTAGTTTGCTATTGGGAGTGGTACGGCCAATTAATTTAATTTAATGCCTCTAAAGGCAATAAATGGTGCTAAGGACAATTAGTTACACATAATTTTATCGAAGTCCAATTGTGGGCATTGAGGCTAGTAAATTTAATTTTGTGCCTCCGAAGGCAATTACGAGTAGTAAGGCAAATTGATGTAACCATAAGCCTCGCTAGGAAACTTTAGGGAGTATTGACAACACTTTCAACAAAGTGCTTTAGAATGGAATTGTGGCAATAAGGATAATTAATTTAATATCGTGCAACGGAAAGCAATAGTGGGCACTAAGGCCAATCATTTTATTTTAATGCCTCAGTCTGCGTTCGAAGGCGATACAGCCAATTAATTTTATTTAGTGCCTTAGAAGGAAATTGTTATACTGTGGTCAATTAATTCAATTTAATTTCTTAGAAAAAAATTACTGCATTGATGCGATTAATTAAATTTCTGCAGATTTGGAAAAACGGATGGAACGAAAAATTAATTTAATTTTATACCTTAGTAGAAAATTGCCGAAACTAAGGTCAATTAGTTGAATTTAGTGTTTTAGAAGTTAACTGTGGCAAAAAGCCTTACTAATTTAATTTACTACGGCCAAATAATATAATTTAGTGCCTCTGAAGGCAATTAATGGTGCTAAGGACAATTAGTTACACATAATTTGTTAGAAGGCAATTGTGGGCATTGAGGCACGATATTAAATTAATTGTCTTTAGTGCCACAATTACATTCTAAAGCAGGGTATTTAAAATTGTTATCATACTCCCTAAACTTTTCTAGCGAGGCTTAAGGTTATACCTAATTAGTGCACAATACAAATCTAGTGCTTTAGAATGAAATTGTGGCACTAAGGACAATTAATTTAATATCGTGCCTCGGAAAGCAAAAGTGGGCACTAAGGCCAATCATTTTATTTTAATGCCTTAGTGTGCGTTCTCTTATACTAAATTAATTTTATTTAGTGCCTTAGAAGGAAATTGTGTCAGTGAAGGTCAATTAATTAATTTAATTTCTTAGAAGAAAATTGCGAGCATTGATGCCCGTCAATTAAATTTTTAGCTCAGATTTTGAAACACGGATGGTATGGTAAATTAATTTAATTTCATACCTTAGTAGAAAATTGCGGAAACTAAGGTCAATTAGTTGAATTTAGTGTTTTAGAAGGTAACTGTGGCAATAAGGATGACTAATTTAATTTAATGCCTCATAAGGCGATTGTGGGCATTACGATCGATTGATTACGGGTGTGTAAGGCACTAATTGCCACTAAGGCCAATTTAATTTAATTTAATGTCTTAGTGTACAATTGGGGGCGGTATGGCCAATTAATTTAATTTAATGCCTCTAAAGGCAATTAATGATGCTAATGAAAATTAGTTACGCATAATTTTATAGAAGGCAATTGTGGGCATTGAGGCCAGTAAATTTAATTTTGTGCCTCCGAAGACAATTACGGGTGCTAAGGCAATTTAATATAACTTTAAGCCTCGCTAGATCAAATGAGTGCTTTAGAATGTAATTGTGGCACTAAGGATAATTAATTTAATATCGTGCCTCGAAAATAGCAATGGCACTAAGGCCAATTTTATTTTAATGCCTTAGTGTGCGTTAAGCGATCTGACCAATTAATTTTATTTAGTGCCTTAGAAGGAAATTGTGTCTCTTAAGGTCAATTAATTAAATTTAATTTCTTAGAAGGAAATTGAAAGCATTGATGCCAGTTAATTAAATTTTATGCCCAGATTTGGAAATTACCGGTGGCACGGCAAAGTAATTAAATTTAATTTATTAGTAGAAAATTGCGGAAACTAAGGTCAATTAGTTGAATTCAGTGTTTTAGAAGGTAACTGTGGCAATAAGGATGACTAATTTAATTTAATGCCTCATAAGGCAATTGTGGGCATTACGATCGGTTGATTTAACATGAATGTGTCGTAAGCACTAGTTGCCACTAAGGCCGATTGATTTAATTTAATGTCTTAGTGTGCAATTGGGCGGTACGACCAATTAATTAAATTTAATGCTTCTGAAGGCAATTATTGGTGCTAAGGACATTTAGTTACACATAATTTCTTAGTGGCAACAATTGCTTCTGTCTCTTATACACATCTAGATGTGTATAAGAGACTCTCAGAAGGCAATTACAATACTAAGCGGCAAATTAATGTAACCTTAAGCCTCGCTAGAAACTTTAGAATACATAACAATTTCAAATAAGTGCTTTAGAATGTAATTGTGGCACTAAGGACAATTTATTTAATATCGTGCCTCGGAAAGCAATAGTGGGCACTAAGGCCAATCATTTTATTTTAATGCCTTAGTGTGCGTTCGAAGGCGATACGGCCAATTAATTTTATTTAGTGCCTTAGAAGAAACACATCTGTGAAGGTATAATTAATTAAATTTAATTTCATAGAAGGAAATTGTGACCATTGATGCCAGTTAATTAAATTTTACGCCTAGATTTGGAAAAAGTCGATAAATAAATAAAATTTAATTTCTGTTAAGACCAATTAATTGTCTCTTTAATGCATCTGAAGGCAATTAGATGGACCTAAGACACAATAAAGTTACACATCTTTATTAGAAATTATTGTGGGCATGTCTCTTATACACCCGTAATGTGCCTTCTGAAGGCAATTGTCCTAGGGTACTGTCTCTTATATTAATCTACCTTAAGCCTCGCTAGGAAACTTTAGGGAGTACTGATAACAATTTCAAATAAGTGCCTTAGAATGTAATTGTGGCACTAAGGACAATTAATTAATTATCGTGCCTCAGAAAGCAATAGCGGGCACTAAGGCCAATCAATTTATTTTAATGCCTTAGAGTAGATGTGCGTTCGAGAGCGATACGGCCAATAAAATTTATTTAGTGCCTTAGAAGGAAATTGTGTCTGTGAAGGTCGCCTTATTAAACAGTAAATTAGAAGGAAATTGCGAGCATTGATGCCAGTTAATTTAATTTTTAGCCCTGATTTGGAAAAACGGGTGATACGGCAAATTAATTTAATTTTATACCTTAGTAGAAAATTGCCGAAACTAAGGTCAATTAGTTGAATTTACTATTTTTGAAGGTAACTGTGGAAATAAGGATGAATAATTTAATTTAATGCCTCAAAAGGCGATTGTGGGCATTACGATCAATTGATTGAACTGAATGTGTCGTAAGAGACTAGTTGCCACTAAGGCCAATTGATTTAATTTAATGTCTTAGTGTGCAATTGGGGCTTACGACCCATGAATTTAATTTAATGCCTCCGAAGGCAATTGTGGGTGCTAAAGACAATTAGTTACATATAATTTCTTAGAAGACAATTAGTTACATATAATTTCTTAGAAGACAATAAGTTTTGTGGGCATTGAGGCCAGTAAATTTAATTTTGTGCCTCTGAATGCTATTACGGGTACTATGGCAAATTAATATAAGTTTAAGCCTTGCTAGGAAACTACAGGAACTATGTGATAACTAATTTCAAATAAGTGATTTAGAATGTAATTGTGGCTTAAGGACAATTAATTTAATATCGTGCCCCGGAAGGCAATAGTGGGCACTAAGGCCAATCAATTTATTTTAATGCCTTAGAGTGCGTTCGAGAGCGATACGGCCATGTAATTTTATTTAGTGCCAAAGAAGGAAATTGTGTCTATGAAGGTCAATTAATTAAATTTAATTTCTTAGAAGGAAATTGCGAGAATTGATGCCAGTTAATTAAATTTTACTCCCAGATTTGGAAAAACGGATGGTACGGCAAATTAGTTTACTTTTATACTTTAGTAGAAAATTGCCGAAACAAAGGTCAATTAGTTGAATTTAGTGTTTTAGAAGGTAACTGTGGCAATAAGGATGACTAATTTAATTTAATGCCTCAATAACAATTTAAATAATTTGCTTTAGTAATGTAATTGTGGCTCTGAGGACAATTAATTTAATATCGTGCCTCGGAAAGCAAAAGTGGGCACTAAGGCCAATCATATTATTTTAATGCCTTAGTGTGCGTTCGAGGGAGTTACGGCCAATTAATTTTATTTAGTGCCTTTGAAGAAAATTGTGCCTGTGAAGGTCAAATAATTAAAATTTAATTTCTTAGAAGGAAATTGCGGGCATTGATGCCAGTTAGTTAAATTTTACGCCCAGATTTGGAAAAAACCGGTAGTACGGCAAAGTAATTAAAATTAATTTCTTAGTAGAAAATTGCTGACACTAAGGTCAATTAGTTGAATTTAGTGTTTTAGAAGGTAACTGTGGCAATAAGGATGACTAATTTAATTTAACGCCCCATAAGG
Organism: Cinchona pubescens; assembly: GCA_025175665.1. Classification (NCBI taxonomy): domain Eukaryota; kingdom Viridiplantae; phylum Streptophyta; class Magnoliopsida; order Gentianales; family Rubiaceae; genus Cinchona; species Cinchona pubescens. The sequence goes on from JANKKI010000044.1 coordinate 207,135, forward strand.
CGATTGTGGGAATTACGATCGATTCATTTAACTGAATGTGTCGTAAGCACTAGTTGCCACTTAGGCTAATTGATTTAATTTAATGTCTTAGTGTGCAATTGGGGGCGATACGGCCAAGTAATTTAATTTAATGCCTCTGAAGGCAATTACTGGTCCTAGCGAGGCTCTGTCTCTTATACATTTCTTAGATGTGTATAAGAGACAGTTCCAAGACACAGTAAATTTAATTTTGTGCCTCCAAAGGCAATTATCGGTACTAAGGCAAATTAATATAACCTTAAGCCTCGCTAGGAAACTTTACCCCTGGGAGTACTGATAACAATTTCAAATAAGTTCTTTAAAATGTAATTGTGCTTACTAAGGACAATTAATTTAATATCGTGCCTTGGAAAGCAATAGCGGGCACTAAGGCCAATCATTTTATTTTAATGCCTTAGTGTGCATTTGAGGGCGATACGGCCAATTAATTTTATTTAGTGCCTTAAAAGGAAATTGTTTCTGTGAAGGTCAATTAATTAAATTTAATTTCTTAGAAGGAAATTGCGAACATTGATGGCAGTTAATTAAATTTTACGCCCAGATTTGGAAATACCGGTGGTACGGCAAAGTAATTAAATTTAATTTCTTAGTAGAAAATTGCCGAAACTAAGGTCAATTAGTTGAATTTAGTGTTTTAGAAGGTAACTATGGCAATAAGGATGAATAATTTAATTTAATACCTCATAAGGCGATTGTGGGCATTATGATCGATTGATTGAACTGAATGTGTCGTAAGCACTAGCTGCCACTAAGGCCAATTGATTTAATTCAATGTATTTAGTGTGCAATTGGGGGCGGCACGGCCAATTAATTTAATTTAATGCCTCTAAAGGCAATTAATGGGGCTGAGGACAATTAGTTACACATAATTTCTTAGACGGTTACATTAATTTGACTTGAGTACCAGTAAATTTAATTGGCCGTGCCGCCCCCAATTGCACACTACCGGTACTAAGTTAAATTAATGTAACCTTAAGCCTCACTAGGAAACTTTAGGGAGTGCTGATAACAATTTCAAATAAGTGCTTTACAATGTAATTGTGGCACTAAGGACAATTAATTTAATATCGTAATCTCGTGTACCCGAAATAGAATTTGAAGCACTTAATTGAAAATTGCCACCCTCAACTCCTGTCTCTTATACACATCTAGATGTGTATAAGAGACAGACGACACATTCAGTTGCTTTCAATCGATCGTAATACCCACACGATCGATTGATTTAGTGCTTGCAGATGATTAGTGGGCACTAGTTGCCAATTAAGGTTGATTGGTCTTAATGTCTTAGTGTGCAATTGGAGGCGGTACGGCCAATTAATTTAATTTAATGCCTCCGAAGGCAATTGTGGGTGCTAAAGACAATTAGTTACATATAATTTCTTAGAATACAATTAGTTACATCTAATTTCTTAGAAGACAATTGTGGGCATTGAGGCCTGTAAATTTAATTTTGTGCCTCTGAATTCTATTTCGGGTACTAAGGCAAATTAATATAAGTTTAAGCCTCGCTAGGAAACTTCAGGGACTACTGATAACAATTTCAAATAAGTGATTTAGAATGTAATTGTGGCAATAAGGATAATTAATTTAATATCGTGCATCGGAAAGCAATAGTGGGCACTATATCCGGCCAATCAATTTATTTTAATGCCTTAGACAATTCCTAAAAGGCGGCCAAGTAATTTTATTTAGTGCCTTAGAAGGAAATTGTGTCTGTGAAGATCAATTAATTAAATTTAATTTCTTAGACGGAAATAGTGAGCATTGATGCCAGTTAATTTAATTTTTAGCCCTGATTTGGAAAAACAGGTGGTACGGCGATCCTCTGAAGCCAATTACAGGTACTTAGGCAAATTCATATAACCTTAAGCCTCGCTCGGAAACTTTAGGGAGTACAGATAACAATTTCAAATAAGTGCTTTAGAATGTAATTGTGGCAATATGGATAATTAATTTAATATCGTGCATCGGACAACAATAGTGGGCACTAAGGCCAATCATTTTATTTTAATGCCTTAGTGTGCGTTCGAGGGCGATACGCCCAATTAATTTTAATAAGTGCCGTAGAAGGAAATTGTGTCTATGAAGGTCAATTACATATTGTTGTCCTAATTTAATTTCTGAGAAGGAAATTGCGAGCATTGATGCCAGTAAATTAAATTTTTATACCTTAGTAGAAAAACAAATGGTACGGCAAATTAATTTAATTTTATACCTTAGTAGAAAATTGCTGAAACTAAGGTCAATTACTTGAATTTAGTGTTTTAGAAGGTAACTGTGGCAATAAGGATGACTAATTTAATTTAATGCCTCAGTACCCAAAATTGCCATCGGAGGCAAAAAATTAAATTTACTGGCCTCAAGCAATATGTAATGGCACTAGTTGCCACTAAGGCCAATTGATTTAATTTAATGTCTTAGTGTGCAATTGGGAAGCTGATCGGCCAATTAATTTAATTTAAATTATTCAGTACTCAATTAATGGTGCCTAGGACAATTAGGTACACATCAATTTGCCTTAGACAACTAATTGCCTTATTGAGACAGTAAAATGAATTCGTAATTCCCACAATCGCAATATGGCTGGTACTTATACACATTAATTAGCCACAGTTACCTTCTAAATGATAACAAAATTCAAAAAATTAACAGAGACAGTCCTTATTGCCACAGTTACCATCTAAAATACTAAACAAACTAATTGAACAGATGTATTAGTAAGATTATACTACTAAGAGACAGCTCCTTGGAAGTGTGCGTTCGGCGATCTTGCCAATTAATTTTATGTAGTGCCTTAGAAATTATGTCTATGAAGGTCAATTAAATAAATTTAATTTCTTAAAAGAAAATTGCGAGCCTTGAGGCCAGTTAATTAAATTTTAAGCGATTTGGAAAAAGCGGGTGGCAATTTAATTAAATTTAATTTCTTAGTAGAAAATTAGAAACTAAAATTCAATTAGTTGAATTTAGTGTTTTAGAAGGTAAGCTGTGGCAATAAGGATGACTAATTTAATTTAATGCCTCATAAAGGCGATTGTGGCATTACGATCGATTGATTTAATGAATGTGTAAGTAAGCACTAGTTGCCACTAAGGCCAATTGATTTAATTTAATGTCAGTGTGCAATTAGGGCGAGTCTGGCCAATTAATTTAAAGTCTGTCTCTTATACACATCTTCCTGGCAAGTCTTAAAGTTATACTAATTTGCCTTAGTACCCGAACTTGGTTTCAATAGGCACAAAATTAAATTTCGAGGCCTCAAGTGCGCACAATTGCCTTCTAAGAAATAATTAATATATCCTTAAGCCTCGCTAAAGAAACTTTAGGAGTCTTGCATTAACACTTTCAAATAAGTGCTTAGAATGTAATTGTGGCAATAAGGACAATTAATTTAATAATCGTGCTTGAAAGCAATAGCGGGCAAGAGGCCAATCATTTTATTTTAATGCCTTAGCGAGTAATGCGTTCGAAGGAAGCGTCTGGCCATGTAATTTTATTTAGTGCCAAAGAGAAATTGTGTCTATGAAGGTCAATTAATTAAATTTAATTTCTTAGAAGGAAGTGCGAGAATTGATGCAGAATTAATTAAATTTTACTCCCGGATTTGGAAAAAGCGGATGAATGCGGCGATTAATTTAATTTTATACTTTAGTAGAAAATTGCGAAACAAAGGTCAATTAGTTGAATTTAGTGTTTTAGAAGGTAGCGTGGCAATAAGGATGACTAATTTAATTTAATGCCTCATAAAGGCGATTGG